>JARPMJ010003603.1:0-89854 GCA_033366665.1 Phoxinus dragarum
CACGTGAGGGCACTCCATATCAGACTATCATTATTCACTCACAACTACATTTCCCATAATTCACTTCCCGGACTCATCATCCCTGATTATCACATTCACCTGCATAAGCCTGGTTCAAGTCTTGTATGTTACTTCACTGCATTTCTGAGCATTTCTTTTGTTGTCATTGTTCCTGGTTCTTGATCTCTGCCCGTGTCCTGGTTTTCCCGTTCCTGCCTCACCTTCTGGATTTGTCTGTTTGTTTGGATTGCCTGCCTGTGTATGACCCTTGCCTGGATTCTGATTCTGATTTTGATTTACTTTAATAAACTGCATTTGGATCCTCAACCTTCGTGTCTCGGAGCAGTTCGTAACAGTATTATACATCATTGGAGAAGAGCTAGCTAGTCGAAATTGTTTCCCGAAACCTTAGAAACTTTGTCAAAAATCTGTTGTCGTTAATGACGCCAGGCAGGTTTTAGAGTAATAATTCTGCTAGTTAATCATTTTGAGATTATTATTGAGATTATCCCTGTAAATAACGAACATGACATCAGAGGAACACTTCGCAATTTTTGTTCTCCGTTGTTTTTTTATTTCCAGATGTTTGATTCCATTGTGGGTTCTCGCTTACGTTATACTCCCCTGCGGACTTGAGCACTTGCACATTCATCTATTTAAGTTTTCATGAGTTTTCTGTGTAATTCTGCAGATGCAGATTTGGGTGTAAGTCCAAGCAGCACTTCTATCTGAGTAAACTAGCACAGAAGTCGAGCGGTTTCACGCAGAGGACTCACCACAGTGCAGCAGAGAGGCCAGAACCACCACAGGAGAGCCAGAATCAGCAGTAGCATCACTATCAGCAGTGCTATGGCCAGGATCGTACCATCAGACTGCAGGGAGGAGCAGATGAACACCACTCTGACTGGGACCGTTTTTTTTGTTATCACATCAGATCCAAATGACATGCAGAAAAACATTTGGAAAATGCAATGAAACAAAACGATGAAGTCAGTCCTTCAACCTCCAGTTCAAACAATGGCTCCATATAAGGGTTGCTAGCTGTGAAAATAACAGATGATGCATGACGACAGAGATGGTTAATAAACGAGGGGATTGAACCAAGTTACAAGTGAACTCACTGGGAGATCTTATAACCCATTGACTCTCTGGCTGGTGGGAAACGTATTGTGCTCTTCTTAAGAGCTTTGACTGGCACCACTTTACAGGCATCAGACATTCCAGCAATCCTTTTAATGAATAGGTTTTTTTTTCCTTTGTTTGCACAAAAGTTCCCAGTCTGCAGACTGTAGTTGGACCCTGTTATTTTCCTTTTACACATATTTTACTGAGCAATCTGGCTGCATTTTCAAAAGCTAAAATGCTGCAACAATGACTGTTAGCTAGAGAATCCATTGAGACTACCAGTGGTGCGGAGTAATTAAAACTTCTTCCAACGTGTATCAGTACAGTTTGATTAGCATCACTGGAAACAAAATAAAAACAGTGACAAAATAATGTCACATTGTCACACCTAAACTGTTTTATATAATCTGAAATGTATATTTTAAAAGATATTGTCCCTTTAAAACAGCTTTGATGTAGATACAATACTGATTAAAAGTTTGTGGGCAGATTATTATTATTATTTTATTTTTTAAGTGCTACTTTTATACAACAAGGGTGCATTAAATGATCAAAATGACAGTGAAGACATTTCAAATGTTACATAATATTTCTATTTCAAATAAATGTTGTTGTCCAAACTTTCCTTCATCAAAGAACACTGAAAAAAACCCAGTAATAGTTATTTTTTTACAGTGTCCTTGTTACACGTACTGTATTAACTATAAATTATGCATACTTGCATGTAACTAACCCTAAACCATATCGTTTTCCCAACCATTTTCAAATAATACTAATCAGAAATGTGTCTTAAGCAGTAAATCAGAATATTAGAATGATTTCTGAAGAATCATGTGATTGATTCTTCAAGACTGGAGTAATGATGATAAAAAATAAGCTTTGCATCAAATAAATAAATTATATTTTAAAATAGAAAATAGTAATTTTAAACGTTATTAATATTTCACAATATAACTGTTAACTTTAATTTCTTTTAAATAAATGCAGCATTGTGTTGACCATAAGACTCTTCTTTCCAAAAATCTTACTGGCTACAAACCTTTCAACAGTAGTGCAGCTGTCCCAACATTGGTTGTCAAAAACAAAACCGCAAAACATAAATAAAGAAAGATAATTTAGAATAATACTTACACAGCTTACAGTGGTGATAGTAACAGAACTCGAGATAAAACTCAGGCCTTCGTTCATGCTAACGTAAAGGGAGGCTGCCCTGCAATTCACATGGACATAATTACTTAAGTCTTTCGAAAACAGTACATTACGCTCCGTCATGAGAGAAGCTAAATTTAAAAATCTGCAACTAGAAAGAATTCAAAAAGGTGTATGTGGGACACTTACGTTCCCTCCTCTCGAAGAACAGGAGCTGGGCACAGTAGATACGTGTCCTCCACTATCAATGGCTTCACCACTAATAAAAAAATAAAAATGCAGAATAACATTTCAAACTGCAAATCTGGAAAACACTGCATTAAAAGTCATCACATTTATTTAGTTTGATAGCTTGTTGCATAAGAGGTTAGATGAGGACAGACTGCATTTCATTTTTACTTGTTTTATTTTTACTACCCACTACATTATTACCAGCTTGGATTTGAATGTTAACCTTTCAATTTAACGTGCATAGCTTCTAGTAGTGGCTTCCCGTGAGCTTTCAGCATTGGGCTCTTAAGCAAGGCATTTAACCGCTAGTGACCCTAAAGTATCCGAATGGAAGAGTGGAAGTGGGCCACGGATTACAAAACAGGAGAAATGGGATATAATGGGATAATGGGAAGCCTCTTACTGTCAAAGGCCTCCGACTGAGAAGCCAGTGGAGGCCAAAAACAATGAATGTTTGAAGATGTAAAGGTACATTCTTGTAATTGCGACTTTGCGACTAAACTGCAAGAAATCAAATGGAAAGGAAGTCGATTGGTGCTTTAGCACCTGACACAGCCAAAGCGAGAGACAAATATGACACTTCTGTTTTTCCCTTTATCCTGCAGAAAGCGGTTTGTTGGTGTAGGGGGTTGGCTCAAATCCCAAAGAATCCGAATTCTGGCAGAGGACCCTGTTGTCATTGTGCTTTAATGGGCTGTTTACCCATAGCACATGAGGGAAAGTCATGTTTTACTACTAAGTAAAGACATGTGCACATGGTTTCGACTTGCGTGATAAATCAATAAGAATTACTGTTGGTACCAAATTGCATCTGAGCCTTTAGAGAGGGAGATGGCCTGCACTGGGCTCAAGCCTAAGGGATGAATCCAACATTTAATGTGCTTATTATGCAAACATCTAATTGCTTGAGAATTTTCTTGAGGTTAAAGAAATGCAAGTCAAGGACAGCTACACTAGACACCCGCAAACCGCCCACAGTCCATTCACTGACCGTCCGTTTCATGCTACACACAAGCAAAAACCTTTGAAGAAGAAGCCGTTTCTGGATTTGCCAAGTTTGCAAAGTAAGTGGTATCAAATCTTCAAAAGATGTTCAGATTTCGGCGCATAAAAATGGATGTATGAGCAGCATTGACCGGACATTTTGTGAACTGGCCAGTAACTCCTATAAAGTCCATCCTAATTGTTCACATACATGTTTGTTCATTTCTTGTGCATCTGTTCACTTTTTTGCACACTGTTCTATTTATGTGATTTCAGCTCATTAAGATTAATTCATTGCACGTAAAAAAAAATAATGGACCCTTTTCACATTTTAGAGTTCTCAGAAGTTCTCAGAAATACCATAAGAAATATAATTTTTGTGTTTCCACTTGCACAATAGCAAAACAGCATTTCTATGACTGTCCAGATAAAGAAAACATATTGAGAGATTGATTACATTGGTCAGAAGAGAGAAGGATGTCAAATTTAATGTGACTCTCTCTAAAATCTTACAAGATTATCAAAATGTGAGACATTAGAGGATTAAAAAAATCATATATTTAACATTTTTGTTCCAATAGTCTGTGTCGTGCTGCAATCTGAACAAGACAGAACACCACACACTAACAGATTTCATCCACAAACAATCAGGGTCCCGACTGTGAACATGGAAAATCTTTTAAATAAACATGGCGGACGACGGACAAGAATAAATGGCGGTAATAGTGTTTGGACTGCTTTTTTCAGAAAATTTGCGGTGGAAAAAAAGATTTGCATGAAGTCGTGTTATGCTTCCGTCAGCTCGCTTTCTGATTGGGTATTGTTTCGTTCCACGTGACAAAGTACAGTGTGCATGAGCGTTTGTCCTTGGGGTTCCCCCCACACAGCAGGATTTCTGATTTGAGATTGGTGCGGCCCCGAGCAGATTCAATTACTCTTAAGGCCGACACACACTGCTCACTACTCCAAATGTGTGTGCACTAACTTGGATGGGTTGTTGCATGCAGAGGACAAATGGCTATGACTGGTGTTCTGACTATGGGTTACTATACTTGGCCTTCACATGTCACTTTCACTGTTGGCTCATGTCAGACGCTGTTTGGATTATTGGGACATTCAGCATGCCGACGGGAGGTGACAACATCGTCGCTGCTAGTTCGTTGACATCGGCTTGGTGTGTCCCAGGCTTTAACACACGACACACCACAGGAAAATCGGATAAGATAATCTGTAGAACCATCAAGATAATCAGGACTTTGCCTAGAATTGTCGGAAGGATAGAATTTGGGCCGAATGTCTTGTAGTGTGTGGGTGCTTTTAGAAACACAGCAGTGTAAGGGGCTGTTCACACGAAACCCTTTTTTTTTTCCATTCCATTGCGATACTTTTCCATTGTTTTCCAATGTAAACTCATGCTAGACGGACGTCTTTAACCATTGCACTCGCGTCTCACAGCTTTTGCAGCGTCTGGCGTCATGGCATTCGGAAAATGCAGCGTTCAAGTTAAAAGAAGTTCAACTTGTGTGAACTGGCCCTTAACCAGTTTTCTGTAATTTAATGCCAAGGTAATACAACACAAGCAACATTGTTAAAAATACCCATTACTTATTTTAAAAAGGAAATAAAACTTACAATGTTAATAACTGTGGAAATGCATAATCACAGTCTGTGATCCTGTGTTGTGTCTATTGTGGTCGGTGGCTTTAAATGTTGGTCTCTTGTCTCTTGCTGTAGTATATGGCCAATAAACTGCAGAGTAGAGTATACTTCGGTTTTTATGCGTGCGCTAGGGTGCACGTTGTGTACAATCATCAACATCCTCATAGTACATGTGTACGGTAGACACAAATAAAAAAATGTTTTATAACCGTGCATAGTCTGTACGCTCAGCTTCGTACATGCACCTTACATTTTTTTGCACTAGTTAATTTGTCCAGAAGCTGGCAACACTGTCTCGGCCCATTTCACAGCCATAAAAGAGACGCACGCATAAGAAAGAACAACAACAAAAGAATACTAGAGACGCAACAACAACAGATGGCCACATTGACAAACTCTTGAGTGAGGGGGTTCATAGATACACACCACTCTAGTTAAAACGAGTGCAAAGACAGTTCCATCGACCAGAACTTCTGGATAAGTGCAGACCCTGGGGCCTGGACACAGGAAGAAATCTAGTGCGCATGTGTTGAGAGCCTGTGAAGCACGAAAGGCTATGAATTTGGCTGCATACGCTAATGTCCACGTCAAAACTAAAGTACACTTCGGGCTTAAGGGGTAGCACAAGGGGTTATGGGCAATATTAGCCCAATCAGCATGCAACGATGCACATTAGTAGACTACACTATGAAACTGTATACCTTCCAAGCACCTATATCATACTATTTAAAAAGTACCGCTTGTTTCGTGTCTTAGGCCATCAATGTGCACTTATGATGGGGAATTTTTTAATTTGGACTTTTCTCAGCATGCTATTAGAGACATCTCTGCAGTGTTGGGGAAGCTACTCTGAAACTGTAGTTTGACAACCTACAAGCTACTCGTAAGTTAAAGTAGCTAAACTACAGTCAAGCTACCCTTTTGGAAAAGTAGTTAGCTACACTACAAGTTAATATCAAAAAGTAGCTAGCTACATTGAAACTACTTTTGATTTTTTTGAACAACGTATATTATAAATAACTGAATAAGTGTCTGAGGAATGTTTTAAGTAAAATATTTAGTGTTTAAAACAATGCAATACAATTATGATTTCAAAGAGTTTTGTTTTATTACACACAATACTCAAATATCTCAGACTGTTTGTCAAAAGTGCAAAATTGCAACAAATACAACATTGCAAGAACAAAATATACATCCAACGTAAATTGCATGTAGAACATTTTGTGTTCCTTTCTTTGAGAGACATGAACTTGGACAAATAAGGCCATGGGTAATTACCGTTAGTTGTTTCTCCATCCTCCAAATCTGCCGCCACGTCTTGCTCCATCATGGATAATATGAGTGTGTCAACCCACTTCTGTACGTCAGTGAACCGTTAGCCGCAAGATGTGTAAACAACAGGTGGCGGTAATGGCAAAAAATTAGTTTGTAATCTAACAAGAAGAAGAATATCCTTGCATCGCGCTGATTCGCGCAGGCTTGACAAAACGCAATGTAGCTTTTGCTCGCGCTACACCGCTACTTGCTGCAAAAAGTAGTTAGCTACTGGAAAAGCTACACTGTTTAAAAAGCAACTGAGCTACTGCCAAGCTACTGAAAAATTTAGTTAAGTTAGTAGCGTCGCTACTTGTAGTTAACTACTCCCCAACACTGCATCTCTGCATGCTTTTGGAGACGGTACCTATATACCTGCATTATATGACTGACAGACAAGAACGGTTTGACCTAAAAATATCAAAATTGAAACTACTGCGGAGACAAAGACACCTACATCTTGGATGCACTTCAGGTAAGCTAAAACACACCAACATTTAATTTCAAAGTGAACCATCCCTTTAATACTAATCTTCTATTCTAATTAGGAGACATATTATGCAAATTGGGCAACTTCAAGTGCTACATATTCCGACTGAATGTCAGAAGCTAAACACGCTGTAACCACACAGGGTTCTTTTCTGACAGCCTGCAATCAGCCTTGGGCTCAAAGTAAGTGGAACATGTTGTGCATGATGGACATTATTATTCATTGACAGGATATTCTCTCTAGTGTTTACAGTGGTCAAGAGTAAATAAACAGCAGGCCTCCGCAAAGTCAGAGTAAATGTGTTGCAGGTCTGAAACTTTGCCTTTAGGATGGGAAAGTGGGGCCGGTTTGCTGAAGGGTGGACAGAAAAATGTTTTTTTCTTTTTTTTTTCTAAATTACTTCCATCACACAGCTACACTCATCAACCGGATGTACTGGTCTTTATCGGACACAAACAATTAGCATGGTGCTATTTGAAATGTCCAGCTTTAATCAAAGCAAAGACAGCGCAAGATGTGAAGCACCAAGCTGGTACCCATTACTGATACTGTAAAATAGGATTGCAGGCAGATGACTGGGCTTTGATCTCACATCCAGTGCCAATTTTAATGAAATTACGATTGTTTGGATCAAATAAGACACTCCCTGAAGGCTTAATACCATTACACAATCGCAGCATTTGAAATGTCAACACAGAATCACTGGCGCTTCAATAGTTTAACTTCAAAAGGAAAGTTGCCAGGGAATTAACAGCATATTTGGTTGAATATACAATGCTTGCACATCTTTTGCATTAATTAATTTGTGCCATCATTGATGGGACAAATGTGAACCTTGGCAGAAAACTTCTCTTTGTTTTTGTAAAGGCAAAGCTTATTGTAAAGGTTCTCTAGTGGTGACACCAAGATGTGTCACAGGTCTGTTCTGAGAGTGTAAAATATGTTGCCACCAACACAATCTCACGGAAATTTGAAACTATTTTACACTTTGCTGATTTGGTGGCTAATTAGTATGATCACATTCATTTTTTTTTTTACAATCCGCTTAAACCCCAGTGACAGTAATGTATAGGGGTGGAGTTAAGGAAGGTTGCTTTTTCTAAAAATCATATGATACAAATCGTACAAATTCATGCGAAATAGCTTGAAGCTAAAATCAATTGAGATTCACTGCCATAGAGTAGTTCTGCTAGCGTTCTAGTTTAACTCTTTCCCCATTGGAATTTTCTGGCTTTCCGTGTTTTCACTGTTATACGGTAGGGGGCGCTATTAGGCCGTGTGTCCACTCTCTGCTGAAAACGCCGAGCTGTGGGCGCTTGAGAGCGTTTTGGCAGCGCATAATTTTTTCAGTTGAGACGCTTTGCTTGTTATGATACGGAGTATCCACGAAAGTGTTACTAGTATCTCATTTCACACATATTTTGTTTCTGTGTTGATTCTATATTAGAATGTTGATACAATGTAACATATTTTCTCTGGCTCTTGATTTAAATTATTTTGTTCCATTATTATGCTGCTTGTTGTTGTCATCTGTTGACGTTGTACAAGCAGAATGTGGCGGTTGGTCGGTGTGGTATTAGTCCTGCCCCTCCTCCACTGTGATTGGACGGTTGGGTAAAAGGTGACAGTGATGAGTGCTGCGTTTTACCCAAAGTTGAAAATTTTTCAACTCTCGACGACCTGTAAAAAACGCAGAGCGCTCAGCGCTTCAGCGTGAGAAAGACACTCAGCGCCTCGCTTCGCTCATTGCGTTTTAAAAACGCGCCGCTCCTGTTGAAAACGATTGAAAAAACACGCCAGCCGCATGAAAAAAAAACTTTGGTGGACACACGGCCTTAGGCATCTTCTGAAAAAGTACTGAATCCCTGGGCCCTATTTTAGCGATCTAAGCATGGTCTAAAGCGTAGGGCGCAGGTTCACTTCGTGCGTGTCTGAAATGGTCGGCGCGTGGCACATGGTCTAAAAGGGTTGTCCCCTTAATGAGTAATGGGTGTATTTTGGGCGTAACATGAAATAAACCAATCAGTCTCATCTCCCATTCCCTTTAAAAGCCAGTTGCACTCGTGCTATGGTGGATTCGCTATTTACATGATGGAATTTGCAAGCGGAAAGACTGGACCATCTACGGGACAAGCCAGAATCCACCATATATTTATGTACACAATATTAATCTTTTACATTGTAATCCTTTTATTTTTAATATTTGGCATGTTTGTGTGTTGCTGCGTCCCTGTGTGTGTAATAAGCAGAGTGTGTGTGTAATAAGCAGAGTGTGTGTGTAATAAGCAGATATTATTACATTACTAACGTGCTCTTTAATATTTAAAATATTGCGACATTGACTCAAAATAGCAACGCGCCAACAATGTGCCCGAATACACCTCGTTTTCAGACCAGCAGCCCATGGGCGCACAAATGGGCGCAAATGCATTTGCCATTTAAACAATGTGGCCCATGAGGTGAAAATGATAACTGCGTCGGACTGAAACTAGCAAAACACACTTGCGTCGGGTGTATGATAGGGCCCTATGGATCAAAAGACACGTGAAGAAGAAACAGAAACCAGCAATAGCATATGTAAGCGTATGCATTATGTAAAATGATGTGATCATCAACATTAAACAGCATATAATTCAAAACTGCCTAATGATACTGAATGAAATGTCGACCCAGAATGAGCTACAGGGACTGTGAGCTGCGACTGTCGATCCACTCCATCTGTGTTTTGATCATCGTTCTGAATCCCATCTAGATGTAGTCTTGATTTTTTTTTCAGCTTTTTGCTCTAAATGTTGCTTTTTTTATGAATCTTACCCACATTCAAGTGTTGATAAAAAAGAAAGCATGAAGCTAGAGTAAAAGCAGAGGGTATGTTCTTTCTTTTGATATATTGCATGTTCAGATATTCATACAACAAAATATTCAGGGGGGAAACTTTTGTGAAATTCATCAAAAATGCTGGCGCTGACTGGCAACTTTTTTTCTTATTTCATCATGCCTATGCCATCCGCCAAGCTCTGCAACACTATAGTGTACAAGAAAGAATAAATATCCTGTTTAAAGACGAGACCTACAGTAAAAACTGCAAGGGGTTGAGCTGACATTTGCCTGACGGGCTTTGCAAACTCTGTTAGCCTCTTGTGTGGCAGTGTATCTTTCTTATATCTCCTTCATTTGGCAGGAATCCATCCTGTAAAACTCCTAATGTAGCCTTTAAAAACTGCAATTAGCCAAAAAACAAATGGGACTGGCATTTGTCTTGGCATGGTCCGTCGTTCCAGGGTTTCTATGAAAACGAGTCTGCTGGGACATTCGGTGGAAAAATGATAGCTAATCAGAAGGGTTTATAGATTCTGACTCAAATCATTCCAACCATATGGTAATTACGCAAGGAAGTCACGGAAATGTCTTATATAAGACTTCTGTCATCCCACATAACATTTAACCTCCTTTTTAGTAGACTTTTTCGAGCCAGTGATGTGTTCAGCATACATGATCATTGTAATACAAGACGTATGTAAGCAACCAATTGCTGTGGGCTTAAAGGGATAGTTCGTCCAAAAATGAAAAATCACGTCGTTTCATACCTTTATGACTTTCTTTTTTCTGTGAAAAAAAATAATAATAATTCCAGTTCAAAGTTCAAAGCTACCAAGGTGAGGAACAGACTGAAAATTAAATCCCTATTAGTCTTCACCAGCAACTCTCTACTCAAATATGGCACAAGTTACAAGACCATTGAAAACCAATAACGTTTGAAATTATTGATGTGCAGCCTGAAGTCCACATTTTATTTGAGAGCTTCAGAAGGTCTGTTTCGGGTCTGTTCACCGCACAAAGATACTGCATGCCTGCAGAAGACTTAATCACACACGTCCCATTTTGTACACTTCACGGTGCTTATTTGGTGTATTTTAGTAGATTGACAGTCCATGGTCACTATGAACTGTACTTATATGAAAACGACAATTAAAAAAAAAAACATTTTGTGTTTCATGGAAAAAATACCAGCATACAGGTTTATTAAAACGATGTGAGGGTGAATAGCTTTCCTGTAGCTCAGTGGTAAGAGCATTGCGTTAACAACGCAAGGTTGTGGGTTCGATCCCAGGGGATTGCACATACCTATGTATAAATGTATAGGATAATGCAATGTAAGTCGCTTTGGATAAAAGCGTCTGCCAAATGCATAAATGTAAATGAATAATTAATTGCTAGAATTTCATTGTACTTACTTCTGGTAAGGGTGTCATTTATTCGGAAGCTGCAAAGAACCTTGTCCACATTTCTAGCATGAAGAAATCCATTTCCTCTAACAACAACTTGGAATGCCTCTATAAAACAGGAAGTTAACATAACAATTTTAAAGAGGAATACATTTTAAGGTGCAAAGCATTATACAGTATATGATAACATCATCAATATTTTCCTTTAAGGTGTGGTCGCATTAGCAAAATTTCACTGGCAAAGAAGGTCTGATGTTGCAAAATCTGCATGGGGAAATTCTTTGTTCTTAGAACTTCTTAATATTTTGCATTTAAATATTATTACATTTTGTTTTAACTGGATTTAAGTGGCTTTTCAGCCTCCTTATTAGCATATTTAAGTAATGGTTTACAATTTATGTCAATTAGTCACTTTAGACATTCTACTTTATTTTGATGCTCCCCAACATACATTCTACTGATGATAAGTAACTTTACAACTATATGTCAACTAACTCTCATTTATAGTATTAGTAAAGTGTTAGGTTAGTAGAATGAGGGTACGTTTACACGAGAAAGATGCACTAAAAATGGACGTTTTTCCTTTGCGATTTTCGCATACAGACGGCATCGTTGTCAAAATGATCCTGTTAAACAGCTATCCACTTTGTACATAAACAATAGTCGACGGAACACGTACAGTAATATGGCTTTCACAAATTGAAACTTGTGTAAATAAAAAGTGCATAAAAAGTTACAGTAAATGGCCCCTATAAGTACTTGCAAAGTTACTTATAGTCAGTAGAATATCTGTTGGGGAGCAGCAAAGTGAAGTGTTAGCAGATATTAAGCAGACAGTATAATAATACTCTAATGAGAGTTACTTATAGTTAGTAGAATGTCTATGGTATCAAAATAAAGTATTACAAAGTAATGTATTATATATATATATCCACTTTGTGGATTGTACAGAATTGTACTCACCTCCAGCACAGATACTGGAAGGTTCTGCAGCAAGAATCTCTATGCATGATTTCTTTAAGATCTGGTGAGAACAAAGATATTTAGCAGGTAAACAACTGGGTTAGCTGACCTAGTCAAACTAACTAAATTCTATTCCCTTAAATTCATAAAGGTTAGTAAAGAAGACGTTCGACTTTTCCCCAGAATAATTTAATTTTATCTTGACGGATCCGCCAATCAAATGAAGCAACACCTCTCCTGCGAGTGCCTCAACAGGACAATCCTCATGTGGCGTTTGTGTTTTGAAATGTACATCTGCTTTCTCCGTCTCTTTCCTCTCGTCCTGGAAATAGCCTTCATCAGCCATACCAGCACCTATGTGTGGCGAGATTGTTTTGATCTACATGACTGCCGCCTTCCTCTGTCATCTATGGAAGTATGCCTTCAGATCCCAAGGTCCCTGCTGATTTACGACACTCTTCTCCTGAGCTTCAGCCAAGAGCTTTCAGCATGCAGCTAATTGAGAGCAGATGGAGGCCAGCTGGACTGACCCCAGTCTCCGCTCATGAAACAGACAACCTCTGCATGGGCGAGACGAGTCTCTACCCAAACATCTCCTCTTTTCTTCCACCTTCAGAGCTTAAGAAATATAAATCATTAGCTTTCATTGCAAAAAGAAAGAACATGGTGAAGAGGCTTTGATCGTGTTTGGGCAGACTCCAGCGGACCGCGGGATCAAAGCGGTCCAGGCAGGGCATGGCAGGTCTCTGTTAGAATTCGGATACTGTAGACAATCCGTCATCTTCAGGCGGGACTCAATGATTATTCTTGTTTGTTATTCTTTGGTTTTTCTTGAATTCTTCTGTTGTTTTTTCATCAAGAGGCTGTTTCTTATGGTAATTTGTATCCAAGGGGTCAAGGATTGGCTTGTTGGCATGGCCCTGTTAGCCCCTGCTGGTAAATGCTGTAACTAAATCATCTAATGCCTAGTTCACACTACAGGATTTTTAGCCCGATTTAAGCCCGATTTGCAAATCGTTGAGCTCGCCGACAGGTCGGGTTGTTATCGCGTGCAAATCGCGGGGGATTAGCGGCCGATGAACGCTCGCCAATCTGTTAGTATGAAAGAGCCAACAACGCATCAAAGACTAGATATCTAGATATCACCACATGTGATGTCATGAGCTACAGCCAATCAGACCAAGGCATGGGTTGAGGTCACCGGGGAAAATACTGTTTATATACTGTCTATGGAAAATACCAAATACTATGAAAAAAAAAATTTTTCAGAGCAAATCATCGCGCAAACAGTTTGCAGCACTAATTTCTGTCAGACGTCCATATTCAAACAAAGACTGTGTTGTGTACTTGTGTTCTTCTTCGCTGGGTAGTGGCGCGCGTGCTGTATTGCGTAATTTCCGGTTTGTTTTATCGCGTGATTTTTCGTGACAAAATGTGGTTTGTAGACAAGATAGAATCGTTGGATGACAGAGTTGTTGTCTACCCTTGTAGTGAGTTACCTCCTGTTGCGGATCAATCACGTTGTGTCGTGTGGTGTGAACAGCTCAACAACTTGAACACTCCTGATTTCACAGAGAGCAAGTCATGTAGTGTGAACTGCACAGTTCAGCCCGACGTTTTAAAATCCTGTAGTGTGAACTTGCCTTAAGAAAGCATCTTTCTCCAGTGATGGCCATGAAATAGGTAATTTTCCGAGAGGCTAGCGACAGCGAGTTAGCTTTGAAAAGCATAAGATCCCACCATCCCTTCAGAGCGTCTACAAAGCCATGCTTCCTTCAAAACATATGAACGCGTACAGCAAGGAGCAAACAAAAGAGTCACGAGAGACGCGTTCTGACTGAATACAATGATTGGACAAACATTTTATGGTCCTGCCTTTAACAGACGATATGTACTATACATATACATTTAGACCGCTTAACTTAGTGATTGCTATCAGGATGTGAAGAGACTTTCAAACAGCATAACAAAAAATGTTTCTGGAACAAATCGGCTCCCCTGCCTTTAAATATATTTTTAATCACATACTACCAACGGTTTTGGCAGATATTTATGAAAATAGTCCAATTAGTATTGATTGAATTCAGCAAAAAGTAATTAATAGCAAGTGCATTAATGAAAAAAAAAACCCACCTTATTAAATTTTTTAACTTACATTTAATTGCTTAAATAAAATTAGCATATATAAATACAAAAATATTTATTTATTTTTTGTATCAAAAATGATATAAAATACAAAAATATTTAAGTGGTTACCAAAATTACAAACTTCAGTGATGAGTCATTTTTGAACCACTTTGAATTATATTAAAGGGGTTATGTGGAGTTTTGATGTTATGATGTTTCGGATTGCAACCAATAAATTTACAAGCGAGTGCTCGTGCACATGCTTTTTTATTTTATTTTTTTATTATGTGGAGTTTGTGTTGGAGTCTGTGTTGTGCTGGTCGTTAGTGTTAGCAGACTCCATGTGCAAAGTCAGTAGACGAGGCGAGAGGCGAGACGCTCGGGAGCGCGCATGCAGGTCTCAGTCCCGTCACTGGATTTCGCGGCAAATCCTGGAGACTTCACATAGAAATAGGAATACTTGCTTTCAGAGGTAATAGCAAAACCCGCCAAGTGGATCATTTTATTGTGAGATTACAACCCCTTCACACACAGGTAATTTATTAATTTTAGTAGAAAAACTCCACATATCACCTTTAATGTTGGATTTTTTTAAAAGCTGAAATTCTGACAAATAATAAAATCAAGTTAAAGCTGCAGTCCATAACTTTTTTTAGTTCAAAATGAACAAAATGTATAAAATAAGCGAGTACACCATGAATCTAAACTAAACTGTAATTGTCTTATCCTGAATCAGTACACCTATAATAAGCATTTATATTCTGACTATTTTAGACTGGTGCGGGCCATACCACTCCTCATGGACATAAACACAGAGAAGGAGCTACGGCTACAATGTTCTTCCACAAGACAAATGCAGTTCTGTTTATGACTTGCTAGCGCACCAAAAGTTACGGCCTGCAGCTTTAAATGGATGGAAACAAAGATGTTATTATAAAAAACTATATTTTACCATAATAATATTTTTTATTTTATATAATCGTAAAAAAATACAGTGTAGTCTCACATTACTTAAACATTTCATAAAGAATACAATTTACTCTATTAAACCATATACATAAAAACTCACCGAATCAATGACACCTTGTAGAGCTTCAAAGCCGTCATTTACTGGGAAGACATGATCTTTGCTGTCAGCAATCTTGGCCAGCTATGAAAAGTGTAAAAAATAAATGACACAAAATATATACAGTATTTACTTAAACAAGTGCAAATTCATAAACGCCCAAGCATCATTTACAGAAACCTTGTAACACTTAAATGGCATAAGTGCCAAGATCTATTTTTGTGCACAGCACACACACACACACCTGAGTCTCATTGAAATCTTTTACCCCTACGCAGTACACAGAGGCACCCAGGCTGCGAGAGCGATTGGCCTAAGGGAAACACAAGAGCAGAAACACTTCAGACGCATGTAATCTGTTAGCCATAAACTGCCTTATCCAGAGCTCATGCTTTTGGCACTGGCTGACAAAGCTGAACATCAATGAAGAGGACACTGGGTAATTCTAATCATTAGAGATGCTGAATAATGTCTTTGTTGGTTGAAGCTGAGAGGAAAATTGGGTCAAAACATGGGGATGGGAAAATGTACAGTATAATGTACAGTACACTTATTATTGCAGTGAGTGTGGCTGACATTTTGTATGCAAATGTTGTATGTTGATGATTTATGCTAATTCAAAATTGATGTTACTTCTTATTCATTTGTTTACCCAAATATATGGTTCAAATCGGTTAATAGGTTGTAATATTGTTACCCTCTTGTTATAGGATGATGAACAAAAAAGGAATGTGTGATCTAATAATTCCCAGTATGCGAATGAGACAAATGGGACACCGATGACTCCATCTTGACCTTTTGTAAATCAAAGCAAGTGTTGCGTCACATTGTTGCTTGCAGTGAAGACACCCCTTGTGAAAAAGAGCTCTTAAGTGTTAATTGCTTAAACTGTTGTCAAGCTTCAAAAGTACACTTATGTTGACTAACATAATTAAGCACTAACAAAAGTACTTCATTACAATTTTACTGTAGTGTCTTATTCAATATTTAAAGCTAACTCATTTTAAATGTACTAAATTGCAACTTCATTTCTAATGTGTCATTTCAAATACATGACATACGAGTTACAAAAGAAATTACATTTAAGTATAAAGTAAAGTTACTTTACAATATATTCATGTCGGTACATTCACATTTTACTTAAGTCCTACTTAAGTGTGTCAAAAAAAAAGCACTCTGAAGTCCAGCTAATTTAATTTAATATGCTACATTTTCATTTAATTAAACTGTCCGAAAAACATTACATTCAGTTCACATTTAAGTATATTCTTTTAAAGTATTATTTCTGTAACAATACTATTAGTGCTGTCAAATCGATTAATCGTGATTAATCGCATTTAACAGAAAAGTTTGTGTGTATATATATATATATATATTGCCCACACACACACACACACACACACACACACACACACACACACACACACACACACACACACACACACACACACACACACACACACACACACGTTATATGTTTACAAACCTTTACGTTAGATGCGATTAATTGCGATTAATCCATTTGAGAGCACTAAATACCTTTTTTTTTTTTTTTATAATGATAAAGTGAACTGTCAACCACTCCCTTTCTTTCCCTTCTCCTGTCTTTCATCACTCTTACCTCTCTCTCAGCGTAATAGAAGAGATCTTCATGCAGCTCCCCGTCTGTGAGGCCGATGATGACACTGGCTGTGCGGTATCCTTCACAGAGACACAACATTTGTATCACGTTTGTAACTTGATTACAGATTTTGAAAGATTTTTTTATATATATATTTTTTTAAGAGAAACATGCAACATGCTGAAACTAGCAAGCAAGTCATTTTGATATCTACAAGAACAATATGAGGGGAATAAACAGTAATTAAACTAAATTGAAACAGCCTAAACCAGCTAAATTGGTTAAGCTGATGACCGGCTTAAATAACCAATTAAGACCATCTAGTTGCTGGTTACCAGTATGTTTGGGCACTTCCACTGGTTTAAGCATGGAAACACTGGTTAAACTGGTCTACCTGTTAGGGGTTAATGGTTAACTAGTTTATAGGCATTTTATCTTCTGTCAGTAATATAAAACCAATAATATAAAAAAATAAGATTGTTTAAACTTAACTCGAAACAGTTTTTTCTTTAAGCAAAATAGTGGTTAAATTGACCTACCCTCAGAGTTACCATAGTAAATCTGTTCGCTTGCCTAGTAGTAAAAAACAAACAAAGAAAAACATCATAAATATTGTAATCTCAGGCAGATCAAACAGCATTCAATGTGACTGGTTATTTCACTGAACAGTTTTTTAGTTTTTTTTGTTTAGGTCCATCAGTCTGAGTAGAGGCCACACATTACCTTCTTGAAGACTATTTTGAGCTATATGTCATAGCTCTGTGGGAAGTACTGATGCGCCAACATGGTTCCTACTGGCTCACTCACCCTCTGAATGCCTTCATGCATAAAAGTGTCTCCACCTGGCCGGACATTCTTGAGTTCCTCCAAACCTTTACGAATTTGGTCCCTGTCATTTGCACACAATGAAAAAGAGAGAAAAATACATCATGACCAATAATAATAACAATAATTAATAATAATTAAATAATAAAAAAATAATTACATAATTCCGGAGAACATGAGTGTAAGTTTGACCGGACACAATTTTGTAATAATGAAGATAGTAATATTGCAAAATATTACAGCAAATTAAAACTTTAATTTTATGCATTATTTTATGCATTATTTCAGTCTTCAGTGTCACACAATCCTTTAGAAATCATTCTTAAATGCTGATTTGCTGCTCAAGATTTTTTTATTTTTTTATTATCAATGTTGAAAACAAAAATGATACAATTCGATTTGGGTGAAAATCGGACACACGGTCTAGAAGGAGTTCGAAAAAGTAGGTTTTGAAGGAAAATCAAAATGATGGACAAGAAGTTTGGCAAAATTATGGGAAACTATGGGAAAATTGGTATGTTCTCAGCATGATCCAATTGATTTAATTAAGACCAGTTTCCTTACAATAGGCAAATCTAATCAAAAGTTATTTTCATTTTTTATCTATTTATATATCCTCATAACTTTTGACCACAAGGTGCCGCTGCCCAAAAAGTTTTGAGAACCTTCTGGGCATGGTGCCAAAGACACATTCTGGCTGCATCCCAATTCGTCAACTTATGCCACGCCCTAAAATATACTCTTTTTGTGAAGAAAAAGTACATACTTTTGAGAGTGTAGGAAAAGAGTAGGCAAGCTTTGGGACATACTACTTCCTCATCTTTAATGGACAGATCTGTGTGCATCTTGTCAGTAAACTGCCCTGTCAATCATCTTGTCACAGTTAAAATCCTCCATTCAATCTAATTGAATTTCATACCGTCTCGGAGAGAAATGTAGTTGCACGTTCATCTGGGTCTGTCATGCGGAGACTCTCCTCGTGTGTTTGCAATTTGAATGTAATGATGCATTTTAAAAGTTAATGGCTAAACGTATCTTTACAAAAGTTCACAATGCTGCTGCAGATGCAATATAATGTAGACAACATTGAATAAACACATTTTCGGCAGGTTAGATACTGACTCAAAACCCTTTATCTAAACCTCTCTACATAACCGCCGGACACGCATGTCTGTAGTTTTTTTGTAGTTTGTAGTTCTAACCGAATCCTCGTCCAATGCGCGATGGGTTATGGGCAATATCAGCCGTTAGAGTGTTCATCGGATTCTGACCGGAAATAGTGGACCATCCGGGTATCTTAGGAACACTCATTTCAACACAGGGGCGTGTCTAGGGGGAGGCTGGGGGAGGCAGTGCCTCCCCTAGGATAAGCCATGCCTCCCCTGAGAAATGATCTGTCCATCTGATGATAAATTAAAATTTAAAAGTGGATTGTTTTGTGCATATTTTTCCATCGCTTCGGGCGTACGCGCTCAGAAAAAGTGCATCATGTGAGAACAGAACGCCAATAATATGTTTACCTGGCAGAGCTCTAAAGCACGAGCAAATAATGAACTTTTGTGATTGCGAATAAGTGCAGTGACCTGTGAGTGTAACTTTACCTAAACGTGATTAATCCTCTCGACTAATCAGAATTCGTTGAACGTTCTACGCAATCCAACTTGGCGGCGCTCTTAACAGCTGTATTTTTGTATAATTCCTCAAAATAATTAGTCAACAAAAATCTTATTCTCTCTCCATGTTTTCGGTGCTGATGCAGTAGACGCGTTCATGTAAACGGAACCTAAAAGCTGTCACATGAGAACCAGCCAAAGTAGGCTAATGATGATGAATATGTAAAATATTGCAATGAGACATTTTAATTGTTTATTATTAATAAACAAGTGTTTTCTGTGTCGGCTGCCTGCAAAGATGAAGTTGACGATACTGACGTGACTCGCGATCTTCGCAGTAGGCTAGTGAACGCGCTGGAGAGATATGCACATTTCATAGCCTACGGATTACATAGTTTTATTTTGTTTTAAATGGGTCTGTTTAAAAGATTTCAAGCTTTCTTTAAATAATAGATATATTTCTAAATTGTTTAGGTCTGTGAGTTGAGTAGTCTACCTTATAGCTACGCTGAGTTTCGTTTCATGGATGAAAGCCAAGTTAAGGCGCAGGCGCCGGCGTCTCCGTGTCGTGATTATCTGCTAGTCTGCTATATTTACTTTTTATTTATTAAATCCAGGAAATTGGTTAATGAAACATTGATTCAAATTAAGATACAATTAATACAAAACGAAATTCGCTTTAAAGAAAGGCTTTGTGCTTTCTGTTTGAGGTCTCTGTGAACGTTTGAAATTCTTTTATTGCTGCTTTCAGAGCGGTCGCGTCCGTAACGGAGAACTGTCACGTAGCCTAACATTGTTTTTTCCTCATAAATGCGAACACGAAAAATAAAAGACAAAATACTTTTTAAAAAAGACAAACCATAGGCTACATTTTTGGAAAAAAATATATGGATTTATAGCGTTTAAAAAAATAAAATGGATCGATTTATAGCGTTTTGGGAAAAAAAATAACTTTGAATTTATCATCAACAACATTGTAATAATACACAATAATAATTTCCAACCTATCCCTTGCTGCCACTGAAAAAAAAAAAAATCCCTACCGACCCATGACCTCAACTGACAACCAACCGGAACCAAACTTTTTTTTAATGCCTAACCATGTATTTATATTAAAATCTGATTCGCAAACATTTTAAATTAAAACTTAAAATTGACTAACAGCAGACTCATACCTTTTCTTTTGCATTTAAATTTTAATACAAATCCTGTAGATAGATAGGCACTTGATGTATCAGGGACCTGATGAAATCCATGAATACTACAATAGTACACAAAAAGGGTAAAATAATAATAATATTTGCATATGGCAAGCACCAAAAAAAAAAAAAAAAAACTATATTTAAAAAAAGTTATGTTGCCTCTGCTAATCATATCATAATTTAAATTCTTATAGTTTCACAAAAATATGCACTAAAACAGATCGTGTGTAGTAGCTATAGCATAATTTTGCACCAAATTTTTCAATTATTTATGTTGCCCCCCCCAAACAAGCCAAATGCCCCCCCAAACATGACATCCTGGTAACCCCTCTGTTTCAACATACTACGATTTGGGACGTACTATTTCTACTTTTGAATACTATTTAGGACGGATAGTATGCGAATTGGGACGCAGCAACTGAGTTTCATAAAAATACACCAATGCGTTTGTAAAATACACCATTTTCCGACAAAATTCCAAATGGCTGCGCGTGGTACATTAAAAGCATATTTCTGCTTATAATGGTATGCGTAGTTTGATGGCTTGCGAAATATTTTTTTAAGGTTGATAAAAACTTTAAACCGTGCCGACTCTTTATGAATTAATGATGTACAGAAGATGGGGGTGTTTTGACCAATCAAATGAAAGTAGCATAGTAGTGCCGCCCACTTGTTGAATGAAATAAGCCATAAACTGATTTGTAAACTACAAACAAAAAAGGAGGTATCGAGACGAAATCTCGTTTTCCCGTTTGTTATTAACAAAAATAAATGATGAACCTCTTTCAATTTATCATTATTCCTATTCAAATAGAAAATGAAATGGTCAAACATACACCAATCACAAATGATCCCATGAATAATATTCATTGGCACTGAAAATCAATCATTGAAAAACCAAAACTTCTCTGGACACATGGAAAAGCCTTAGTCACAATGAATTTTGACATTGGCAGCCCACAAAAGTGACTTTTCATTAGAAATTGTAAGCCACATGCTGAAGTCATAGAAGTGCTGTTTTAAAGATGGGAGACGACCGCCAAGACCAGGGAATGGTCACAGCAGATGTGTCATTCTTTATGGGTCATTAACTGTCACATAATCGATTCTCACAGATTTGGCCTTCTTTTTTTCTTTTTTTTTGGTAAGAATATTGTAAAACTTCTGTTGGTACAAACTCATACTGTGGTCAAAACACTTCAAGACTGCAAAAACTTATCACAATGCATTTGTGCAAACGGCTGGAGTTAAACAGGTAAATAATGAAGATAAAGTTTACTCACCTGTCTTCTGTAAGCTGCATCAAAATCTTGCCCTGATCGGAGAATACAATGAAGGACATCCGCAACTGTGGGCTATATGCAATGACAAATTATAATGTATAAACATATATATTTGACTTAAATTATTATATCAATGTAAATTTCAGGTGCACTGTAGTTTGATTCAAATTAGATCTCCACTATTTTTGAATTAACTGAAATTGTGTATTATAGTTTTAAAGGAACACTCCACTTTTTTTGGAAATGGACTCATTTTCCAGCTCCCCTAGAGTTAAACAGTTTTACCGTTTTCCAATCCATTCAGCCGATCTCCGGGTCTGGCGGTAGCACTTTTAGCATAGCTTAGCATAGATCATTGAATCTGATTAGACCGTTAGCATTTCTCTCAAAAAAATGACCAAAGGGTTTAGATATTTTTCCTATTTAAAACTTGACTATTCTGTAGTTACATCGTGTACTAAGACCGACAGAAAATAAAAAGTTGCGATTTTCTAGGCCAATATGACTAGGAACTATACTCTCATTCCTGCGTAATAATCAAGAAACTGCTGCCGTACCAGCAGCGCAATGATATTACAAACTTAGTGCCGGTCAAGTTGGAAGTTACCGAGCTGGGGACTATTTTCAGGCGCTGTGTAATATCATTGCGCTGCTGGTCCAGCCGCACAGTTCCTTGATTATTACGCAGGAATGAGAGTATAGAGTCATATCTTTTCATTTTTTATATCTTATATCTTAGTACAACGATGTAACTACAGAAGAGTCAAGTTTTAAATAGGAAAAATATAATTTTTTTGAGAGAGATGCTAACGGTCTAATCAGATTCAATTATCTATGCTAAGCTATGCTAAAAGTGCTACCGCCAGACCCGGAAATCGGCTGAATGGATTCGAAAACGGTAAAACTGTTTAACTCTAGGGGAGTTAGAAAATGAGCCCATTTCCAAAAAAAGTGGAGTGCTCCTTTAAAATCATATTTGGTAACACTTAAAAATTCTACTAAGTAACTTTGCAACTACATGTAAACTACCAGTCGACTGGTAGACTTGTCTGCTAACGCTTTATTTTGATGGAACCCCAACTGACTAAATTCTACAAACACTAAACTAACAGTCTACTAATAGTCTAATGAGAGTTAGTTGACATGTATTTGTAAAATGTCTAAAGTGGACCATTGAAACAGTGTTTATAGTGAAATATAATTCATTTATTTACAGAACGTTTATTAAACCAAATAGAAATTAAAGATGCAACTATCACTTTAGTTAAACATGTTTTAGAGAGGTGGTGTTTGTGCAGGGATTTTTTCTTCCACATACAGTATTACCGGAAAAGATTACATAAAATTACGTGCATACACACACATTTTTGTAAGACTCTGTCTTTGCCTACCTTATGAACTTATGGGCCAGATGTTCCACAAAGTTATATATTTCATTCCAGTGATGCTGCACACTTCCTGATCTGCAGGGTGAAACAGACAAATTGGACACTTACAGTCAAACATCAAGGGGGCAATAAAGATTCACAAGCTGAGAAGAATAGCCAGAGTTTGAGATTTACAGCTGTGTGAATAAGACAGTTGTTTCTTTCTAAAAGCAGCAGTTCAAAAACTACATTGACACATTTTTATCCTCCCCAGGGGGAAATCGTTCAAGTATCCAGCATCCTCCCAGAGCAGCTGTCTGAATGATGCGATGCCAGCTGCTAATATTCCATTGACTTTGAATTAAGACAAAGATCAACAATTGTGATCCTTAAATATTACAGTAGTAATGCACTGAAACCTCACATTGGAATCTGAAATTAAATTAAACGAAGTAGGGTAAGATAGGGGAGGATGCCCCCCTTAAAGGGTACCGTCAGACCCGGAGTTCGGCTGAATGAATTCGAAAACGGTAAAACTCAACTGTTTAACTCTGGGGGAGTTGTAAAATGAGCCTATTTCCAAAAGTGGAGTATCCCCTTTAAGAACAATGTGCATTTACTTTTAAATTGTGACATATTTATATATAACTTAAGAATGTACAGGATGATGATGCATCAGCTAATGTGTTATTTAAGGAACACTTCACCTCTGGAAAGATGAATGTGTATTTAATATGGGTCATTTATGTAGTAGAAATGTGAAATTATTTTTGAATTTGGAGCCTTCTAGACCGAGAAAAGCCAGAAATGTATTTTTGGCTCATGTGGATGAAAGACAACAACTCCCAGAATGCACTTGCTTCGCTGCCCAACGAGGCCACTCCCAACCACGCCTACCGGTAAGAGCGCAGTTAAACAACTAGGCTAGGCTACTAGTTGACTCGAAACTTAAAAAGACGCTGTTTTAACGTGAGTCTCCGTGACAAGTCTGCCCGGGATTGTCCGGAATTGGCCCAAAATGTACGGATTCGGCTTTTGCGTTCTACAGTCGCCATTCATTATGTTTACTGTGGCGAGCAGGACAAGGCTGACGGCCGCGGGAGAACGACGCGAGGCCGGTGCCGTGATTATTGATGAGCGGCAACTGTGAGACGCACCGGTCTCGTATCTCTCAGGGAGGAGCGGGAATTTTCTTAGCAATGCTAAACGCACATCAACCGATCACTTGTTTAGCGTTCATGTAAACACTACATTCAGATTTACCAATCGGAATGAATTCAGTTAGATTGAAACAAAAGGTGTGCATGTAAACAATGAATGGCAACTGTAGAAAGCAAAAGCCGAATCCCGGACATTTTGGACGATCTCGACGGCCAAACATGTCCGGGAAAAAGGATATATGGTCACCCCTACTACTCAGCTTTCTCCACAGAACAAGAGCCTGTTAGCTTAGCTTCCAAAAAAAGATAGCTGACACTATTTGTACATTCTGTGAGTGAGATCCCACCCTCTATGGGCCAGTTGAAAATATGCGTAACTAGCTACTACTACTGGCTGTAGTCTCTAGCCTCTGGCCAAAAAATTCTCCGATGACGCAAAATTAAGATTTTTTCGGACAAAAAATACATAAATCTCTCGTCTCAGGGGGACATGAGTGAGGGAAGCACGGTAATTCGAAAATACTACAGGTTTTCTACTGATACAAAGCTTAATGCTAAATGCTTAAGTATCCCTTTAATAGAAATCGAAACATTTGCTACTAGGGTAAGATGACTTCCTAACTGGGTCAAGAAGCCCCCAACAGGCAGAAAATGTACAAAATGTATACATTACTTTTGATATCATTCTTATAAATATATGTAATTAATGTAACTATAATACTGTATCAAATATTGTATTTAAAATTGTCGTTTGACATTTTAGTTGAATAATTGAACAACTGGTGACAGACAAAGCAGAATGCTTCTAAAAGATTGTCAAGTCTATGTTTGGGTTTGATTTCAGGGTTTCTTGTCTTTTTATTTTGAAATTTTTCATAGTCATGTTTCTTGTTCATGTCATGTGATTCCCTGTTTCCCTCATGTGATCTTGGGTCTGTTCATGCCCTGTCCCAAATGGCACCCTAAACACTCAAGGTCTTCCTACGAGTCCGCACTTCCGTGACGTAATGGAGCTTTGACTGCTGTGGAGCTCGCTTCAGTGCGGGGTTGGCAAAAGTGTGCATCGAGGGTGCATATCGACCACGAAGTCTCGCGAACACCCTTCTGGGACGTAAAGTGACAATGGTACACCCTACGGTCTCATGGACTTAACGGACAGGCGTACGCCTGTCCGTTAAAAAATAGACCATGGGCCCTATTTTAAGGATCTTAAAGTCCGAATCCACTTTTGCCGGTTTAAACGACGGGCACCCAGCGCATAGTCTAAAAGGGTTGTCCCTATTCTCTTAATGAGTAATGGTGTGTGTGTTGGGCGTAAACCAAATCAGAGTCTCATCTCCCATTGCCTTTAAAAGCCATTTGCGGTCGCGCCATGGCAAATTTGCTATTTACATGGCGGTATTTGCAAGTGGAAAGACTGAACGCTTCTCTAGCGAGGAAACGGATCTGTAAGTGTACGCGCACTGTGGACTATAGGCGCATCTTACTAACGCGCACTTTAAATAACAAAAAAATTCAGCTTTTCCTCATTTTCAGACCAGCACGCCCATGGGCACACAAATGGGTGAAAATGCATTTGCTATTTAAACAACGTGGTGCAGGACGTGAAAAAGATAACTGCGTTGAGCTGAACTTAGCAATAAACCCTTGCGTCGCGTCTGGTGCTGAATTGTCTCGTATCTCTCACGGAGGAGCGGAAGCATAAAAAGAGGAGCGACGATTGTGAAGGATGAGATAAGACCAGGCATGAACTATTTTATTTGCCGTTTTGTTTTATTATGTGTGGCGGCAGTCAGCCGTGAGGGGCTGCCGTCTTAACTGTCGCTTTCGTATTTGTTTATTTATTAATTAAAAGTCTTTCAATGTTCACCGGTTCCCGCCTCCTTCTGCTCATAACATCTAACTGCGTTACAGAGGCTAAGTGCATCCCATCATACATCATGTTCAGGAACTCACATGCCACCATATTGCGAGATGTCGAGGAAAACAAGTAAGTTAAAGGGGTGGTAAAGTATGATTTGACTTTTCTAACTTTAATTAGTGTGTAATGTTGCTGTTTGATCATAAACAACATCTGCAAAGTTACAACGCTCAAAGTTCAAAGCAAAGGAAGATATTTGCTTTTAAAGAAAAGGACTACAACAAACGGCTTGTAGGGACTACACGACATTCCTACCGGGTTAGTGACATCAAGCAACCCTAAAATGTACATAAACCCCGCCGTTGAGAAGAGGAAGAGTTGTTGTAGTCGAGTACATTAGTGAGTCAGCTCAAACAACTTTAGCATCCATCTTTTCACATGCAATAGAAAGTCACTCTGTGTGCATCTCACAACAGTTCCTATACGAGCGATTTATAGATTAGCATGACAGAATATGCTAATTAAAGATAGTTAACTCCACATCAGCAACATAAATTCATCAACTAACCATTCAGAGACGTCCTGTTGCTTCTACATGTTGTCACTTCTTCTTGAGTCTCTCCATCTTTGTCTGACTCCGTTTTGACATTAAAGGCAGAATAGTTTCTGTCATTTTAGTGTGAGGTAATCGCAGCTGCTAACACACATGAGCTCTTGAAACCCCGCCCTCTGCAGCAGCTCATTTGCATTTAAAGGGCCAGGTACAAAACGGTGCTTTTTTGCAAACCCTCAAAAAGTGACAACTTTAACTTGCTATATAAACATATCTGTGGGGTATTTTGTGCTTAAACTTCACACACACAAACACTCTGGGGACATCGGAGATTTATTTTACATCTTGTAAAAAGGCCATTTTACCACCCCTTTAAAGTAATAGTGTGCAGGTATGACATCACTTTGTAAGCAAAAACGGGGAAGCAAGTTAGCATTTTAGCCCTTCTGGTTCAATTGTCTAGAAGTCAATGTTTTCTTTTTTAAATAGGATTTTGGTTAAACAGCTGAAATAAGGTCTGTGGTAAACAAAATATATTTTCACGTTTTATTCTACGACATAAAATACAGTATTACCCTGTACACTCGTGATTTTTTTAAAAGCTGTTACGTGTCTTGAAAAAGGCGGTTTCAAACAAGTGACTAAATGGGACTACAGAGGCTGTCGAGGACATTAAACGTCATCAGCCGAACAGGTAAACTCAGTCCGCTTTTACAGCATCATTATGCTATTTATAGTCTAACTCAAACGTTCTGGGAAAATGTTTTAGATAAAAAACTGAAAGAGTTGTCAGAAGCTTAGTGATGGTGACGTTGAAGTCGTGGCACTGTGGTGTAGTCCGTTTATAGCTGTAATAGCTGTAATGTTCATGCGAAAATTATCTTGATGGACAAAATGTGTAATTATAAAACGGATAGTTCCAGTCCTTGATTCTGATAGGTTGAGCCGCGTTCGAAGCCGTTGTAAATTATTCAACAAACACCTGCATACACCTGTGACCACATTACATTAGTGTTACTGCGCAACTGCCGTTTGTGATTCTTTGTTGCTGCATGTGTTGCTTAGCAACTTCTTTGGAACTACATTGCTTGGCGGAGGAATAAATGTGTTATAACGTTATATTTTTTGTTGATGGTGTTTATTTTATGAATAAAATAAAATATTTAAAAAAATGTATGGAGTAACCGTTTTATAAAAGCAATAAGCCCCTTGAAGCCGTGTTTTACAGTGGATTTAGAACAGCTAAGGGGCGTTGTTAGGCACGACGCGGAGCTTTAGAATCATATACTTGTGTTGATCACAGAATTTGTTTTTTGTGATAATCCAGAAGCCAATGGAAAAATCCTATTGGGTTTTTGTCGAGGGAACCAGTGTGATGCGACCTGCTGGATGGCCTTCAATGTCACATGCACCAATCTTATTTACATATAAGTTACATTAATTAGATATTACATATAGAGCAAAACAGAAAAATGTTGCACATTTTATTGGTGCATTTGCAACTGTATTTTATCACTTAATTAGAAACACCACAATTACTAAATTGTTGTTTGTTACATAAGGAGAACTGAACGGACATTTAGTGGTTTATTTTAAAATGCAAATTATTGAAAATCAAACTGCAAACACTTGCATTTTTACAACACTTTAGCCCGGTTTCACAGACAGGGTTTAGATTAAGTCAGGATTAAGCCTTGGTTCAATTAGGGCATTTCAGTAGCTTTTATTAACGTGTCTTAGAAAAAAAAAACATTACTGGTGTGCATATTGAGACAAAACAATGGCACTGACATATTTTAAGATCTTTAAGTGCAAGTTGCATTCAGTTAAAACAGCTCAAACATGCATTTTAGTCTGGGACTAAATTTAAGCCTTGTCTGTGAAACTGGGGTATAAGTGTGTCCCATTGGATAATCAAAAGTTCTTAACACACTCGCGATCCTCACGCTCACTTGGGCCAAATACAACAAATATGTCATGCAAGTAGACAAGTGGTCAAGTGCAAAGATCAAGTGTGTGTATTTGGACCCTATTTTTTACAGTCTATGATTTGGACAGACAGACCCCTTGTCATTTGGTTCATTTGTACATGTGTCTTGTTTTAATTGTTTCCTTTGATTCATGTGTCGTGTTCTCATTGGTTCTTGCTTCATTAGTTCTGTTCATTGGTTGTTTTTGTCATGTTACACAACAAGACAAGGCAAACATGACATGAGGGCTTCAGTACATGAATGGGCATGGATTTAAGCTCTCATGTTTTGCCTTGTCTTGTATTGAAGTTGCTGTTACATGTTTCCATACGTTTAGAACGTTTATATGCATACATAGCTATATTACACACTAAATGAAAGGTTAAAAATAAAATAAAAGCATAATAGATGCCATTTAATGTTTTAGTTCCAGTAGAACTACCCCATGAAAGGCATTCTGCTTAATGCTGTTGTCAATGTGCCAGATGTTATTTCAATGATGCCATGTCTAGTGCAGAGCTACGACCATTATTGATTCATTCAAATGATGTACTTTGTTATAATGTGTAAGCCAAAGATTAAATTGCTTCCAGATGATCATGTTTTTGCATAGTGATGCTGTTTAAAAATCCAGGCCCTGCCCTCAAACCTATCTCAAAGTGATAGTGGCTCAGATATGCTCTTTATATTAGTTATTAAAAAGACGTAATCATTGTTGCCATATTTTACTCATTTGTTAGAGTACAATGTCTATGTCAAGTACATTGGAGAAATGTGTTTTGCTACACTTTAATACTGTTTGAAATGAAATGTGTAAATTCCATGGATAAGAAAATATCAAATTAAGTAGCATCTGCAATGTGATTTTAGTAAATGTATGAAGTGTATAAGATTTCTTTACTATTTAAAATCCAAATAAACTTTGTTCCATCTTGATTTAAAAGAGGGTGTACTGTATTATTATTATTATTATACTATTTTATTTTTTATTTGTGCTATAAAATCCACACTATATTCACAGCGTAAAACACCTACATGGTATCCATAGCATATGGATATTTTTGTTGCATAGCAATATTTTGTTATGATACTATATCTTTATTACTGACTAGGTATTGCTCTGAAACAAGTGTAAAATAATACATCTACACATAAAAGGCATTTGAAAAGCAACAGAAAAAATTGGTGATGAGATAGTACAGTACATTTTTACAACATACTTTCTTATAAAAACAACTAAATAAAATTAAAATTAAAATCTCTTTGTTTAAATAAAAGCCGACCCCGGCGGGGACACATCAAAAATGACTGTAGTTGAAGAAAAACCTACTTTAAGAGTGTCCAAATAATTTAGCTGAAACAAAAGAAGATATTTTGAAGAATGCCGGTAACCAAACAGTTAACAGTAGCCATTGACTTCCATAGTATGTTTCCAAAATTTGTTTGGTTACCAACATTATTCAAAATATCTTCTTTTGTGTTAAACAGTTGAAAGAAACTCATACAGGTTTGGAACAACAGGTGGGTGAGTAAATGATGACACACTTTTCTTTTTTGGTTGAACTATCCCTTTAAAGGTGCAACTCCAACTACTGTACTTGTTTAGTGTATATGTTTAGAATTATTAATTGCAGTGAAATGATGTGAGATATTAGGCACTGCCTCTGTCCTCCTCTCGCTCTCCTCTATGCTTGTCTTTCTCCCTCTCTCATTCTTTTTCCATTGTTAGTGGGATCCAGTCTAAAGCAGCCAGGTTTGGAACATCTGGAGCTGATGGTGAAATGGTTTAACAAGAGGCAAATGGTATGTGTGTGTGAGTGTGTAAAATAGAAGGATTTATTTATATAACTATAACTCTTAATGAACTAGCCTTCTACAGCGGCCCAAGATTGCCTATTAATTTTCACTGAAATTGGACTGGATTGTCACATTATTCAGTTCCTCCCTAACCCAAAGGTTTAGATAATCTCTGGGAATGGATGAGAGCGCAAAACCCACCCCAAACCACATCTTTCAGCTTTTATTTCAGTCCTAGAAGAGGTCAACGAGGACATTTTACTTATATTGGCTCAAAACAATAGCAGTTAGCCTAGCAACCATTAGGTAAATTATGTTTTGTATTATATTTAACCTTTGCTCAAGAATAATTTGGTGTTCAGAGCCAGATACTAGAAAAGAAAACCAAGAATATTATTTCAAACTCAGTAAATGTGCTTAGATATCATTAGATTATATGCTTGGTCATAAACTGTAATAGAAGTATTAAAGGTCTTACTGTAAAATTGAGCCAAGGATAATGTCAGTCAGTCACTAAAATCATAAAGTATCCAATACTTCTTTAATTAAAAACACCATAAACTAACTCAAATAAAGTTTAAGTAGCTCAATAGAAATATCCTTAATTTGATTAGAATATACTGTATATAGAAAATACTAAAATATGAAATATAAAATATTAAAGTAAATTATTTTAAAATATATTTAATTATCAAAAAAGTATAGTAAATTTTTATAAATATCAATGGCATTGTATCAGTCATGCCTATTTTAGGATACATAAGAGTTAAAAGTATTCATACAGTCATAAACTTCTAATTCACAATACTGATATTAAACATAAATTAATGTGTCTTTTATTAACGTAAAATGCGTTCTTTGCATGAGAAAGTAAAAGTATAATATAATTAATAGAGAAACTGCTAATAATCAGCTTGATTATGACAAAAATCTGTCCATGGCCAGAATAATGATTATTCATTTTGGCATCACACAAATGCACTAAATCAAAGAATTAAACACTAATATGAATATAAGCTGCAATACAAAAACTTACAAAAATGGTCCCCTGGATCATGTCCAAAACACCATGGTAAAAGTGTGGTACATTTTGGTACTTTGTCGTATGTGACATGTAAAATGTGAAGTAGTAAAGTAGTAGTAAAGTAAAGAGAGTGGTGCATCTTTTTTTTGGGAAATGATCTATTCTAGGGTGCTCCCTGCTAAACACTCACCCACCCAACATCGACAGTCCACTGAAGATTTTAAACCGGATTGCAGAAACATTTCTCGCGAGGAAGCTTGTCGTTTACTAAACTTTTCTTTACAAAAGCAAGCTCGTCCGAAGAATCTTGCGTTACTAGGAGATAACATCTGGGACGCCGCTCAAAGTCGGACATCCGACCTGAGAACTCGAGGTATCGATCAACCCCGACATCAGCGAGACGCGTCATTTGACGTCAGCTCCAATATAGAGGAAAGTCCTGCTTCCAACGAGCATAGAGCGATGTCAAATGTAAAACTAAAACTTTAACATTAAACATTAAGATTATATAATGATACCTTAATGTTTGGATCACGTCACCTATTTTGAAATTGAATGCCATTTTATTCTATTATTTTATGCCTTATAATTGTCACAAACACAATCAATACTCTCGTTGTGTCGTGAGGGTAACGCAAATCAAGTAACCTAACTCAAGTCACACTTTTTTCAAGTAATAAAGTATTGCATTATTTTTTAATTTACAACAAGATATCTTCAAATAAGTAACACAATTTACTTTGTTTTCCCACTTATCGACTGACCCATATTTCTGTCCTCATGTTGAGAAAAATCAGGATTAGCCTAAGTGGCGTTGTGTGTGCTGTGTTCAGTATTCTGCAAAATGAATATGAAAAATGAATAAAACAGTGAAATGCAAACTCAGAATATAACACAAACCTAAAACTATAAAATGTATTAAATTACACCAGTATAGCCTACTTTATGCATTTAATCTCACTTTATTAACCAATGCCTTTGCTGCTGACCCTCAATGATCAAATTGACCGTTCGCAAAGACATTAAGTTTATATAATGTATATATAATGACATTAGGTATATAATGACATTAAGTTTATATAATTATATAATGACCCCTTTAGTTACTGCCGCTATGTCCGACAAGCTACGCCGCTCTCACACACACACCATATTCTCACACAGTGAAAAATACATCGCGGAGCAGAGAGGACACTGACAACACGCTGACAGACAGAGTCAAGGACAGACCAGGTTTACTTTTCGGTTACTTTTGATATTAAACAGTCTCACCTTTCAAATTTGGTCATTTTTTTTAAAGAAATTGAAACAATAAACGTGTTTTGTGGCTCTTTAATGTGTCTGACAGATCGCTGTAGAGCCTCAGTTAAAGCTGCTCGTGAACCGATCATCTCTTCTTCTAGTTCATTTATAGCATCAAATAAACATGAATGAACATCAGAAGGAATGTTGTTTTAACCGCGGAAAGACGTCAGTACACTCCGCTTCTCAAGTTCAAATCCTCCCATGTTAATCTACTAACTCTCCTGACTGCTTTGTCGGACAAAATGGCGGATGGCAAAGTATGATTGGTCAGATCACCTGTCAATCAAGCTCCCTGCGAAGGGTCCATTCACAGGTCAGAGTTCACAGGTGTCACATGTACCAAAATGGTATCAATTAGTTAAAATAACTTGTCCGCGAAGACACAAAAAGGGACAAATAGGACTGACCAGAAGTTCCAGAACTATTCCAGAGACAACAACAGGCCTTCCTGGTCATTAGTGTTATGAGTTATATTATTAGTTTCATAACACATGCTTTATTCCCAACACTGCTTCTAAACTGTTCTCTTGTTGCACTCTCTGCAGAAGTGCTTGAGCTGAATAAAAAGGAGGAGAACAGTAAATGTCCTTCACAGACCCTCCTGAGCACAGGAGCCAAACCATCAACCCCACAGCTATAAAGTGGAGCCACAGAGATGGCCCATAAGCAGAACAACCAAACCCTGACTTTCCCATAACTCAGATACGAGGCAAAGCTGATTGTTGATAAATTAACCCGTGTAAACATAACCAGAACTTAATAGTAGGCATTGGCCCATGATAGCTTGAAGGCTCATGTTTTATATTCTAAATGAATTCCCATTGCATTTCTTGTGCTGAAGATTCTAAACAGACTGTAACACCACATGACTATTATGACGAGTTGTGTTTGTATAACATTTAAAATACATGAATCTGATGTGCAAAATAATTCTGAAACTATTGCAATAGTCAGATTTGACTGTATCTTGCCAAATTTATACTAAAAAAGTGCCACAGAAGTGCTTTGAAGTGGCATTTATGTGTATTTACATCGACTATGGGTAGCAATTTTTTTTATACTGGTTTAAAACTCTTCACATCCTGATAGCAATCAATAATAGAAGTGTATGTTAAAGAAATATCTTCTGTGGAAGTCACAGAACAAAAAAATGTTCATCCAATCAATTGCATTCGGTCCATTAGAATGTCCTGGTCCTACTGCCTGTCAGCATATGTATTTCCATACTTTTTTATTTATTTTTATTGCTCAAATGTAAACAACAGTATACAGAGTATACAAAAAACACACATCTTACCAGTGGCGGGCCGTGCATTTCACACCTAGGCCTTCAGTGATGTCCAACCTGAATTAATACCTTTTAGTAGTGTAGCAGCGCACGCACATACTCTCTATAATTGTTGTGAAATTCCTGTTTTTATTTTGCACCGGCAGTTATAGGGTTAATGCGGTGAGTTCGGAAAAGGCCGGGTAGAGAGAAACGAGCGAGGTGAGTTCGGCTTGTGTTAGTGTGGTTCTTGCGTTCCGATTATAAGTTCAGAAACGGATCCCCTTGTCTTGTCCTTCAATGGTTACAATAGTATTAATGTTTGAAAAAAAAATAAGTTGTTTCGATCATAAATTTACAAGAAAAATTAGGAAGAAAATATTATGCACGGACAAAAACGGGGGCAAAAAAAATATTATAGCCTACTCACCAAAGCTACTGATTATTTTTTACACAAAATCCATCCTAATTTCTTTCCTCAAAAATAGTTAAATTACTTTCTTGTACAGGTTGTCTGTGCGTTTCAGTCCCAACAACCTTTTCTATCGCCATCGAGCCTAATGTGCTGAAAGTCAAGTCTGTCCTGTCATATTTCTGGCATAACGTTAAGTTTTAATTGGCTTTAGTGCTGAGAGTGTCTGCTCGACAGAAGCAGTAAACCGGGGAAAACACCGCAAAACATGACGATGTGTAACGTTACAGCTGACACGAGCTCTCACACAGATTTTTGAACGATATCAATGAGATCAGCGGGACTTTTGCCTTCAAAACCATGGCATACATTGCAGTCAGTTCTGTTTTTACCCGGGACAGATCGATAGAGTTCCGAGACTCTGCGTAAGCTGGATAAGGGATTTTTTCCGGTAGGTTTGAACCTGCTGGTGGTCGAGGACGGAAAGAAACATTAATTTGTGGGTTGAAAAACTATTAAATCTACAGGAATATATTTTAGTTTACGCAGTTCGCTACAGATGCGGTTACTATCTCTGACTACCAGTAATAATAGTACACGCTCTGACCATCCAATCAAAGGGCGTGAAAATGCTTGCGTTATTGTATGCCTGCTAGATGGCCCCGGTGCAGTCAACTCGAAATCTGATTGGCTGATTAAATCTGACTGATTATCTGATTGGTTAAAGCAACAGTTTCATTGCCATTCATTTGTAGTACCAGAGAATGTCTAATAAGGGGAGAAGGTTCACTCTCACTACACTTCCGGCTTCTGACTGGTTGCAGTTCCACTCTGATTCCACATGAGGGCGCTCACAGGACGAGTGCAGAATGAATGGTGGTCTATGGAGCTATACCCCTCAAAATCAACTTTTCTCAAGATATAATTTTTTGTCTAGTAATTTGAATGTTGTATTCGAAAGGAGATGCAAATAAATTGCTTATTGCTGGGTGTTAGATTTTTTAGAGTCACTTATTTGCTTTAAAAAGTCTTTCAAAATGTCAAAGACGTCATACACATCGTACGACCAGAGATACTGCTTTACGGCAATCCTTCAGTCACTGTGGTGTTTTCGCGCTCTGCACTTTCTTTTCTCTCGAGGCATCGACAACACAGCGGACACAGGTAAACACACGTGCTAGAAGAGTTTCTGCTAGAATACATTCTGTTCCCGCTTCGGATGCCATGATGCCATCAAGCGGTATCTCTGGTCGTAACCAGTCATTCACTGACCAATCAGCGTTCGTTAGCAGAATGCTAGCATGTTATGGGCAACAACAACTCAACCTGTAAGAAATCGAAAGGACATAAGTGCTCGTTCATTCAATTTTCGACCTATAACCCATGTTGAACTTGCCAAAGCTACAATCAAATCTGAGATTTCTCAACGGCAATCGGGTGAAAGAGACAAAATTAGCCGTCTAGCCCCATAGACTCCCATTCATTTTGCACTCGGGCGATCGCCCCCAGTGGAACTCTGGTGGAACTACAACCAAAAATTCGGTACAATAGGACTTAATAGGGAGTGAACAGGCTCTCCGTAGACGGGCTCTGGTAGTACCCCAGAGTGCAGTCTGGACGATGGGGCGGGGCGACACTTTGGGGCGGGGTTACACGTGTCGCTCCGCCCACCCCCAATTTAATTGGCTTATTATACAGCAATCTTATTGGCCTGATTCAAGCCTGAGCATGCGCATTCTTTATGTACTATTTTTGTGAATGATTTGTCCATGTTAAAGAAATATTAAATGCTAACTCTAATCGTATATTATCGGTTTACCATGGTAATTTTAGTTAAGATCTATTGGATAATGTTTTATTGTTAAGACACAGAATAGACAAAGTTATTGTTTAAAAACGAACGCTTGGTGACAGCACCGACAGCACCATTTCATATTTCCACCAGGTCGGTCGGTGGATCAGCTCAAACTCTGGATTTTACGCAAATTATGATAAATCGCTGTATTAAAGGAAAGACATCGGACAAACCCGAACGCAAGCAGCTGATTTTAGTGCTCTGATTTTTTTAGCACGACCGTTTTTTGTTGATTTTTTAACGAGATTTGTTCTCCAATGCTTGCATTTTTTGGCACAAAGTGCAAATAAAATGTTTAATGGCAAACACATATTTCCTTGTTGTTTACCTGTTAAAAATAGTTTTAAATATTAACACTGGCATAGGCTAGGCTATATCTGTAGCCTAACTATTTAAAAAAATCACCGCTGTAAATCTGTGCATATAGGCCTATAGCCTAACAGCCTACTTCAAATATAGCTACTTATTTATATACCTACTTACTTAAATTGAGCACATAAATAATCATATTTGCTATAAATCGACATAATAATACTATCTGTTTTAGTATTATTTTTTTTCCACTTTTCAGCACTGCAGGTTTTTAAATTCCCATTGTACGCAAAAAAAAACACACACACACACAAAAAAAACAAAACAATGGCCAGGGCTTGTATTATTTGGTAGCCTATTATTGTCTTATTTGTCACTTTCGGAACTGTGTATTACTGAAATACAGTGAATTATCATTATGTAGTGTAAAACCCCGAGTTTATTTATAGTGGAAAAATGTAGAAGCATAAATTAATAATGTAAAATGTCGCAGCACTGCATGACATTCGGAAAATATTACTATCAGCTTAATAGGCGATCTCTCCTTGCAATGCTAGTAATTTAATGCAGTCATGATCATTGCTCACTTAAAGTGCCATTGCTGCTGGGTAAATTAATAAATATAATTTAGCTAAATCTAAAACATCGTATGATTTATATCAGCAACATATTTATTTATATCGCCCAGCTCTAAAACGGCTCAATATGAATGCTTAGGCCTATATTACTGTTTGTAAAGCTGCTATAAAACGATGTGAATTGAGCGCTATACACATTTTTTTTACTTCACTTGATATAGACCTAGGTATCGTGGCCACGAATGAAGAATTCGTTCCCCATATTTAGCAGCACACGGCGGTCTGCCTTGAAGGGATTGTTATTGTTTGTTGTACAGTAACTTCATTTAACTTATTAAGTCGTATTAAGTTAATAAAAAACATTATTTAATTGATCATTACTGAAATCGCCATGCGACAACGTAGTAGCCTACGGCCAAACTGCGCGAAACTGCGTAGATAGAAGATCATTCATAAACTCGTACATAAAGGAATGCGCATGCTCATGCCTCAAGTGTCTACTCCAATAAGATTGCTGTATTATAAACCAATGAAATTGTTGGTAGGCGGAGCGACACGTGTCGCCCCGCCCCAAAGTGTCGCCCCGCCCCATCGTCCAGACTGCACTCTGGGGTTACTCATTCATTTTAAGATGAAACTATCGACTCTGAAGGCCTCGAGGCAGATATATTTGACCCTGGCAACACATGATGGCTGAGATATGATTGGATAAAAGCGCTAAAATAAATATACACTACTGGAAGCAGCGCAACCAAGAGAAAAGCTATGAAATTACGAGAATTGACTATTGGGAATAATTTAATACTCATTCATAAAAAAAAGATATTAAAGTGCAAGTCAGTGATTCTAATAATGTTTAGGCCAGCAGAGAAGGCCTTGCTGGCCCTGACGGCCCACCACTGCAACTTACTATTAGGCTACCCTTGCCCGGGGGATAGGCATCACATACATTCACATACATACAGCTACGTAATATGCTATCAGTTTCTGATGCAGAAAAGTTAGTTCATGCATTCATGACCTCGAGACTAGATTACTGTAATGCTCTATTAGCTGGTTGTCCTGCATCCTCAATAAACAAGCTACAGTTAGTCCAAAATGCAGCCGCTAGAGTTCTTACCAGATCAAGAAAATATGATCATATAACACCGATCTTATCATCTCTACACTGGTTACCTATAAAGTTCCGTATTAATTATAAGGTATTGTTACTGACTTATAAAGCGTTGCTCAGACTCGCTCTCCCAGTTCAAAACTAGATTAAAGACGCATCTCTTTAACCAGGCATTCATATAAATGTTTTAATCTTACAGTTAAATCCGGCCTCTAGTTCATAACCGCCAGAGGAGAACTGGCCCCCGACTGAGCCTGGGTTCTCCCAAGGTTTTTTTTCTTCATTACGTCACCTGATGGAGTTTTAGGTCACCATTGGGTCACCTGATGGAGTTTTAGGTCACCATTGGGTCACCTGATGGAGTTTTAGGTCACCATTGGGTCACCTGATGGAGTTTTAGGTCACCATTGGGTCACCTGATGGAGTTTTAGGTCACCATTAGGTCACCTGATGGAGTTTTTCGTTTCCTTGCCACTGTTGCCTTTGGCTTGCTCAGTTGGGGATATTCAATTTAATGAATCAATCAATATTACTATTGATTAGCATTACCAAACATGGACGTTTTATTATTATTTTATTTTAATACTGTGAAGCTGCTTTGATACAATCTGTATTGTGAAAAAGCGCTATACAAATATTCTTGACTTGACTTGACTTGACATTCAAACAAATTGTAAGTTATACAAATATTTCTAGTTTTCATAGCCTTTTTGTTCAATGAACCACTAATTAATTTTATATACGATAACATATAACAATAAAAATATGTTTAAAGGCCGGTTTTTGTTTTATATATTTGCATTTGTGGATATAGAATTTAGCTTGCACAATTAATAAATGTATAATAAAGAACATATATTCTTTACTTTGTTAAAAAAAACAAAAACAACAACATGTATTTCCATACCTCCTCGGTCCTCGCGCAGACATCACACGTCATCAGCGCTGTCCATAAGGCTATCCAGAGTTAACAGTCACCGAGCTCCACAAACAAACAGCAGCTCCTCCTGAACCAAAACCAGGGGGGCAGTGTTCCGAAAGACATTGAAGCCGACCTGGGCGCCGCCATTGGCTAGCGGACCCCCACCTGCTGTTAGCATTCCATTGACTCCCATTCATTTTGGCGTCACTTTGACAGCGAATAACTTTACATCTGAGGCGTTTAAAGACACCGTTTGTCCATTGTTTATTTCTAAAGAAACACGAAAATGTATAAAAGGCTCCATTACATTGTATCTTACGTTATGGCCCCGTAGAAGCAGTTTTTGAAAAAATAGGCTAACGATTGCGTCATACCCGCGCAACTCTGTCGCACAAGTCGAAAAATTACCGTATGGACAGGCAGAGAAGCTCGCAAGCAATCGGGAGGACGTGGAGGCATAAAGTCAAGGGAGAAGCCCATAGAGAGTAATAAAGTTGCTCTTGCTGCTATCTCATGGACAGCTAATGCTCACGCTCTCCGTCTCTGAGAGACTCGGAAGGGAATGATTCAGATTTCTCTCGGCACAGCTACTAGAAGACCTACAGGTTGCTCACGTCACATCTACGTCGTCAAGCTCAGTTTGAGCCTGCGCAGTTCGCCTGGCGATCAGGAAGTGAGTGCTTCTAATTGACTTCACTTCTCTCCGTTGAAACCTATGGGGTCGCTGTGTCCAGTTTATATACTGTCTACTGTCTATGACCAAAACAAGGAGCTTATGCTGCCTTCACGCCATGTCAATTGTTAACTACGAGGAGGCAACCCTTGACTTTCTACCCGTCACGTCTTCAGACTTGGATTTAGGTGTTTCTATGTCAACACTATCAACACCGAAATTAATCTGCAGCATTCAGGGGGCTGTTCCATAAACCAAGATTAGAGTATAAGCCAGACTTATTTTGGTTAGTCAGACTTATTGTCGGTTGATTCTGTTTCATAAAGCAAACTTAAAATAGTTCAAACTCAGTTACCCTGGCAACTTATGCTGGGAAACTAGCCTGGTCCAGGGCAGGCTAACTGTCAGGCTAAGCCTCAGTTGTTGCACAGATCCTCTAACACTGACCAATAGGAACACAGTTACTGACAATCTCTCATACCATTATTTGACTTTATTAACCACTATAAGTCCAAAAATAAATATACAGTAAAGAAAATCAACTTAAATAAGGCTACAATGATAAATTAGACAATATAGACCTAAAAACATATATATGTCGGGGTTTATATATATATATATATATATATATATATATATATATATATATATATATATATATATAGCCTATATATATATATATATATTTATATACATATAGGCTATATCTACAGGTTTTCTTTTCTTACTGGCTGAATGTTTTGTGATTTAATTAGATAGTTTTAAAAATTTATGAAACACAACATTTAAAAGAAATCATTACAAAAGATGAATTAAGATGAATCTGAGCTTAGTATTTGTATTAACCTACACTTGATTTACCCCATTACAATAGTCCCTTTACAGTTATTATCCTAAAAATACACTAAATTGTAGGTTTAAAATTCTAAATAAGGCACATCTAATGTCCAACAATATTTTAGCATATATATATATTTTATGTACTTTATTATGTCTTTCAATTCAAATACATTTAACACAATTATACAAATGGACAGTTCCTTTAAAGACATAATATTTTCCCCCAATAAATCTTATTTTGTCCTTCTACTTTTTTCTTTTGTGATAATACCCACCAACACATAAAAACAATTAGAACAACAACCATTAAGTACATAGTTAGACACTTTTACATATGAAAAAAAATGAAAAAAATCAAACATTCACATATTTATATCAAACTCTTATAATGGCACATAATTCATAATAAGTTATTAAAGTAATATTGTTTAAATATTAAATAAGTAAATAAATAAAATAACAAATAACTAGAATTAAGGGAGGGAAGGTTATTTAGTTATACGCGATGTATTCCTTTATTTTATGGAATATTCTTTGATTTTAGAGTTGCACATATCTTTTCAAAATGTATACTTTTGCTCTTAATTTCATGTTATCCTCTCCATAATGCACTGTATAAACTACTGTATAACTGTATAAATCTAACCAAACCTTCTTGCTTTCTCCAAAAAGAAAAGAAAAAAAGATTCCTTTAAAAGCTGTAATTCTCAGCATTCTAATTAAATAAGTATAAGTCATCTTTTTTAAGTAGCTTAGGTCCTAAACTCAAAACTATATTTTGTATCTTTATTATATTTGGTTTCTTAAAAATGTCTTCCCTGAATTAGGCCTACTTCTGTTCAATTGTTTTATTATAAGTATTAAATTTGTTTTAATGAGATATAAGTTCACTGCAACTGATCCAACATCCTAAAGATAAATTATTATAATTAGAAGATATTTCTGGTGTTATAAAATATCGCATAGCCTATTCATTTTCTAAGCAAAATGTATATTAGTCAGAATTATTGCGCAGCAGCGCTTATTCAATGTGAAGTTTACAGCAAAATGGAACTAATTTGCACGACTTTCTAAGATTTTCAGATGGAGAATATTCCTGTGAAATGTAAGTTTTGCAAACACCATGTCTTAAACGCAACAGCACAAAATATATACAGTTTGATGGTGGATCGATTTGATCTATGATCGACCTCCAGGGCTGCTTAAGAAACGCGTGCACACGCAGTTATCTAGACTAGATAAACCTGGATCAAATTAGTGGGATTGATTGCGTGAACTTGAATTACCTTTTATGAAACTGCTTTAGCCCCTAACTTATTTGTTAGGTTTATTCAAGTCGGGTTTTGGACTTTAATCCCCGCTGCTTTTATGGAACAGCCCCCAGGTGGTACAACTAGCTCTGTAAGTTGTTTACGTTCATTATGATTGTAATGTTATGTGGCTTGAGACATGAGGTAATTTAACACCGTCTTTTGAAGGAGGCGTGGCTTTTGAGAGCACGGCTTCTGAGGGAGGGTGAGATATCATGCTTTCAAAGCTAGCTTGCTAATGTTAGCCTCTCAGATTGCCTAATGCCTACCCTACCTTTTATGTCACAATAAAAAGGGATGTTATTAACATTATTAGGAAATAAAAAGAAAGGTTTATAAATTTTGAACAATTTAAATCAAAGAAAAGTTCTGATGTTAAATAAATTAGTTACAGATGTCCCTGATTCGATTGAAGCACAAGATGCACATTTCAAATCATTCTGAGGAACACAACCATCAGTTTTTCTTTCAAGTCACCTTGAGTGGTGCTGACATTAAAGTGAAAGTATAGCAAATCAAATCCTGAAATAAATGTAACTTCGCTACTTGCTTTGGTGGCATGTTCTGTCATCATTGCATTCATTAACTTTATTCTCCCATAGCATTTCTAGAATTAATTTTGTGTCTCTAGTCGAACAATAATATTTTGACTTCACAAGTCTTGTAGATGATGAAAGGCATGAAAAAAGCCTACAGGAACCCCTGAAAGAGTTAGTGTCTTAGCCATTGGGTGCTGAAAATGATGTTCTTTGCACCAATATGCAATACATAATCAAATCAATATTGTTATATTCATGAAAAATTTCTTACTCAATACAAAAAAAGCTAACGAACGAATCGAAAATGAATTAGATCCGACATAATTCGATTTAGACACAAGATCCAAGGCAGTGGCGTAAAGGGGAAATAAGTTGAGATACAGCTGTATGTCACTGTAAAACAATATGAATCTGTCCAACAAAAACATCACATTCACAGCTGAACTGCCAGGCTATCCATGACGAATGATTTACATGTATTAGGAAACACAGCTGTGTTATTTTTTACTTAAAACACATTCGTCGAACATGAACATAACACTCTGGGGAAAAGTTGCCAATTAGAGCCAAAGTTTAGACTGGTAGAATCAAAATAGTTTGAAACTGTGACCCACATTCAATCCAATGTATGTCCATGTGTGTGTATTCATATTGTGTACAGCACGCAGGCAAACATGATGATTGAGTTCAGAGCCGTATGTAATAGATTTTCCATGTGTTCTTATAGGTCCTAGGGCTTTCGCCACAATACATGCCAAAATTAGGTCAAGATAGCTTGTGATTTGCCATGCATACTATCAAACAAAACTAAAACAACTTTAATTTGTAGTCAAAATGCATAAAAGTACATTACTTTTCTATTCAACTGCCTATGTGGAACTAATATGGCAAATAGCCTCTAAAACCAGCTGTTTAATCTATCGTTCCCTTGCAAGCTTTTGGCTCAGAGCTGCATATTTGTAAACTGCACTCATGGGGCACCACTTGCATCCAGCCAACATGTCCGCATTGACCCCAAACATGCAATTTTCTCACCTCATGTTAGATGAGACATGTGTTACAGAGGAAAACAATTATCTTTAATCATCTCTCTCTCTCTCTCTCTCTCTCTCTCTCTCTCTCTCTCTCTCTCTCTCTCTCATATGTCAATGCCATTCTGCACTAACTGATAAAATATAATCATATAATAATAATAAATATAAAACAATTGATATAGTGAAGAGTGAAGACAAAATATAGGCTATTTGGGCACTTTACTGTTAATAATAATAATTATTATTCATTACATTTATATAGGGCTTTTCTGGACACTTAAACCGCTTTACATAGAAGAGGGGAATCTCCTCTACCACCACCAATGTGTTGCAATCTGTTGCTGAATGTCAGTGGATAATATTTACTGTGATGATCTACATCTGTGGATCCTCTGATAGGACACCTGGATGAACTTGAGGAGAACTGAGTAACTGACTTTAATAAAAGTCACTGAGAAAAGATTATGAAGAAGTATTTCTTCTGTTAACTGTTAACTGAGAACAGAAGTGAAGTATTTCTCAGCAGATGCCACTTATTTAGCATCTAATGTAATGAAGTTCAGTCAGTGAGTGTTTAAATGGCATGGGCATTCATTTAAAAATGATCTTCAAAGTATCCTAAAGAGACGGACTTGACTCTTGGAGTTAGTTTCCATTAAAACAATGGGTTACAACATTAATACATTAGTAGCATCACTTAATTCAGCATTCCTCACTGTAACAGAACCTGAAAAGCTTTAAGTTATGCATACATGTGCACTTGTAATTTATACATGTGTTTTCCAATGTCTATTATAACTAAATCAGGTTAATCAGATAAAGCCCTCACTCATTGTGAGTCTTATATGGTATGCAGAAGCCAATACAGCATTTATGGAGGGCTGTCATGCTTAACCATGCATGGTAAGGAGAAGTGGTAGCCTAAATAACAGGATAACTTACTTGTCAAGAACAAAATAGAGGTCAAAACCCCCATAGCAGGAGGAAGCTGCAGTCCCTCTTTCCGGCACAAGTCCTGTATTTCCATCCGCAGTGCCCACCAATTTGACACAGAGCAAAACTGCTATCCTCCAAAGTCTGCACATGTTTTAAAGCACTGTTTGAGTCAAGCAAAAGTCAAGACTACAGGAAAAATATAAAAGTGACCATGAGAGAAAAATAAGGTTTCACGGGGTCCTTAACAATCCGTAATCCTTATGTGGAGACCTAATTTGGAGAAAGCATACTCCAAAAGATTGAATTTGTCTTCTTTGTTCTTCTAGTGTCCTGTGGTAGCAGAGTGAATGTTTTTCAGAAAAAATAAGAAAATGTCTCTGGATAGAAATAAGTTTCTAGAACCCAAAATGCACACATGTATATGTGCACATGTACCCAAAACTCTGACACACTTCTGCTCACTGCCCCAGTTGCTGCTAGATTGATGGAGTGTGGGAGGGAGTGTGGTTGTGTGTGTTTATGTTTGAGAATGTGTGTGTGAGCGTGATTTTGCCAGACAGTGCAAAATCATTGTCTCTCTCAGCCCCTTGACTCCAAAACAACTTTCCATCCTTTTTTTTTAAAGCAATAAAGAAAGCCAAGGCGTGATTAAGGTTGTTATTTTGCCATCTAGTGGTAAGAAATGTTAGTGAAAATGTTGATGTTCATTGACCGCATCACATTAACCATATGATCCACCAAATTTTAACCATTAACATTTTAGGCATGGTGGAGTTGAAAAAGTGTCAAGATAGTACTGGTCTGTGCTGCTGTAAAAAAAAAATAAAAAAAATAAAGGAAAAATGCTAACAAACACATTGTATTGATTCAGCTTTATTTAAACACAGGTGTACATTTAATATCTTTTAATTTATATAATTTAGGCGTTATAATTTAATTTATTAAAATGTATGTATCTGTACGCCTTTAATTTCATTTACAGTTTTAATGTTAAATACAGTTAATAAGGTTCCCTAAATACCTCAAATTATGTTAACTTACAACACTACCAACCTAAAATGACTATATGAATATATTTTTAAATTAAATGTATTACTTTGAAGGCAAAGCTGAATTTTCAGCATCATTACTCCAGTCTTCAGTTTCACATGATCCTTCAGAAATCATTAAAATATGCTGATTTAATCCTCAATTATTATACATTTTATATAGATGCAATTCTTGAGCAAGAAACTTCTTTCAAAAACATTCAATCTAAAATATTCCAAACCTTCGACCGGTAATACAAATTTCATGTTCATTTAGACATTTCTGTAATTGCCCTTTAAATCAGCAGATAAAACTGAAAAATGATGATTGATTTCTTTCCCTAATTCATGGCCGTCATTTACCAACAACACTATGAGCACATGGAACTTTCTCAAAAACATCAAATGTGCATGTAGTGTAATCGTACTCCACTGTGCACTTGTCAGGATATTCAGTGGGCCTCGCCATTCTACAGGAATTAAACAAAATAAAATAAATTATTATGTGTCATGTTATACAACACTGTGCCACAAAATGTATGTGTTATGTTAAAATGTCTCTGGATTACGCATGTAACCCGGTTCCCTGAAAATGGAAAAAGACTTTGCGTCAGTCGCTGATGCTATGGGAACGCCTTTAGCATTCACTGGTGTCTGAAGCACAGATTTCAGAGGCATGAACACTCAACTCAATGCCCCTTCTAATAGAACTTCTAGAACCCATGGGAGCAAAGGTAGCAAGGAAAGCTGTAGTTGTAGCATCAGACACGCCCATTTACATATTTCAACTGAAAGAGAGTAAATAGACCAAGAGCCTGTGGCAATCAACCAATTTGTAATATTCCACCTTCACAAGCATCATACAAGTTTCTAAAAAGCAACCCAAGTGGGGGGAAGGCAGTCCTGATTGCACTTCAACCTCTAGTTAATTAACTAAGGGAAGGCAACAGGTTAGGGGGTGGTACACCCATGACGATACTGTCCATCTCTTCTACACTGTCAGTTGCCTGTTCAACCCTGATCCTCCTAGAAGGAGTAAAAGTACTGCACAGTGGATCCCTTCCGCGGGGGAAAACAAAATACTAGGGAGCGGGAGGCCTAAAGTGACTCAACCACTACAATCCTATCTTTAATCCTTGCGACCCACCAGGGACCGAGGCAACATTCTGTCTGCACTCTTACTCCAAAAACTGGAGGAGTAGCCCTTCTCTGGTATACTCTTACAGCCGAATCACAGGGGAGCGCGGTGCCTCGCTTCTACCTCTGATTACATAAACCAGAGGGAGCCGCAGAGAGACTGGGTCACATCTGATGACCTAGTCCACCTCTGTATAGGTCTAACCCTTTATGTCCTCTGGAGAGTTTGCTCACCCTCCTTCTGGCGGCTCAAGAAAGACTCTGATGAGAAAGTGGAACGGTAACAGTGATGCACTCTATACTCTATCAATTGCCTAACCTGCAGACCTTTAGGGAAGCAGGTTGATCTACCTCCATACAAAAGTGTACTGGAGGTGGGTGACAGATCAGAAAATGGGGCGCTAATGGTCAGTACTACCCACATAGTTTCCCTGCATCAGGGAAGAGTTTTCACATCGCCTCCTATGAATATGGAGGGGGTCTAATATGCCCATTCCCCAGGCTTAAGCCCTTGCCCAAGCAGCAGGGCCGGATTAAGAGTTCAGAGGCCCCTGGGCACAATGACTTTAACCGGCAAGGCTTTAAAGCACATGCAAATAATACATTTTTATAAACTACAGTGTCCCGTTCCTCTGCATTTCATGTGAATATACGCCACGCTGTATGTTGAGACGGAGGTGCCAGAACTGCAAACTGATAGAATGCACGATCCTACGATATTTCTTCAAAAGCAGATCGTGGAGACATTTTAATCGTCCACGATCAAAAATCGTGATATCGCACACCCCTAATCTAACATAATATTTGACGGTGCCCAGGGCCCCTTAGATGTCCTGGGCCCCTGGGCAAGTGCCCAGTTGCCCTAATGGTTAATCCGGCCCTGCCAAGCAGGATGTCTTTAATGAGTGGGATTTCCCTAGAGGAGTGAACAGACAGTATGTCCATTTATTATCTCCACTTCAAGCTGAAGAAAGCAATAAACTACAGGTACCAAAAAAATTGGCCTGGCCCATCCGTAAATCTGCCACTTGGCTCCTCCATAGGAAAATGCCTGCCCAAAAAACGATCTCATGAGAGGCCAACACCATATCCAGTTCCCTTGCTACAAGCTTTCGTGTCAGAAAGTTTTGTTCTGTACTATCTCTGTTCAACTAGCCACTTATGTACCCTTTCATGGATCTCCAGTTGTCTAACCCTGGTATAACACCTACTACACCCACTGAAAAGCACTATGTGCCTCTACCACTAGGCAAAACAAACCAGAGAGTGGATCGCAAAATAGCAATTTTTGACCACATCCACTGTTTCAAACTTGCTATACTTCTTCTGTCTTTTAATTCTTCTTCCTCTTCAGACTGATCTCATGAAATGGCGAATGTATGACACGCCAATTCGTATTCCATTCGGCGTGCTATCAAGACGCATAATCGCTTTTTGGCGTGTTTTTCAATCACATCCGGGGATATGGTTCGTTTCGGCGTAGACATACACGCGGAATCACATGCAGGGATAATGGTTCGTTTCGCTCAGAACATTTGACAGATGTTGTGCCGGATTTTGACTCCCTGCCAAATTATTACCCCCCTCGTTGAAGTCAGTACCTGATTCCCTAATCCTAACCGCACTTCTAATCCTAACCCCTCACCCACAACTAATCCTAAACCTACCCATACTAGGGCGTAGACATACACGCAGCGTATACATACACGTGGATAGCTCAAAATGCGCACCAAACTTGGCAGTGGCGTGTATGTTTATGCAAAGTCATTATGTCATGTTGTCCTCTTAGCTCTTTACCTTCTTTGGGAGAGCTTGCTCGACCCCCTACCGGAGGCTTGAGAAGAATCTACTTTACCACTGGCCTTGTAAGGCTAATTACCTAATAACCACTTGTCATCAACACCCTCACTAAGGGTTATGAGACATAAAATATCACCTGATCCAGGTCCTTGAAAAGGTTGGCCTATTACGCCTGCAAAAGCGCCATGGTGTGTAGGGCTGCACCACCGCTGCATAGGCCTTGCCCACCAGCCGCAAGGTGGTCTGACACGGCTTGGGTGGCAAGATTGGAGCCTTCAGCGACGACGCCACACCAGGCGTGAGGTAGCTCGCAAGCTCTTCTATTTGAGGTAGTGTTGTCAAAAGACCCGGTACTTCGGTACCATTTCGGTACTAAAAAAATTAAATGGTTACGGTACCAGCTTTTCTTAAGTACCGGTGGTACCGAAGTATCGGATTAGTCCGGTTCTTGATGCGCTGTCCGAAAGGTGCACAGTTGCGTCCTCTTCACAAACACACTGAGACATGGCGACCGGCGGCGCTGCTAATGCGGTGGCTCTGAATCCACTTGTTGACAAGAAAGGAGGAAAGATCCGTTCACATAGCGCGTTTTTTGCGCGTGCAAATTAGTTTTCCAAGCGCGCCGCGCGCCTCTGTTCATGGTTGCATAGCAACGGCAGACGCAACGGGAAAGCACGCGCTTGTAGAAAGGAGAAAGCGGTGCAAACTGCGCTCTCCATGATGACGAGGAAGTATCATCAGATAATTAATTGATTTCTAGCCCTTGCATTAGCTTTACTACTAGATATATTCATTGAGATGAGAAATAAAAAGCCGCCCTGTAACATTACAGCTATGATCAGCTGTTCGGCCGACCTCCATGTTCATGTTGTTACGGAAAGGCCGCTGGTTTTTGTCACATGACCTGTTGAGATGCTTCTATTATAAGCCTCGCGCCTACATTTGAAGTAACGAATTTGCACGCGCATAAAACGCGATATGTGAACGGCCCCTAATTAAAGTGGTATCGTGTGCGGTTGTATTTAGTTTAAAAGGCCTTTTAAATATGAACGCAGTTTTGGATTAAATAAAAGGACAGTCAAACAAAACACGTTTTATCTCCTGTTTAGTTGGTAACAACACTATAAGATACCATTCATTAACATTACTTAAATGCCTTATCTAACATCAACACATTGAGTGAACAATATATTTTTACAACATTAATGTATGTTTGTGAATGTTATTTAATACAAACACTTGATTGTTCATGAACAGATAAAACTTTTGAAAATGTATTAGTAGGCTACATTTTTAAATTACCCCAAGGAGAATAATTGCTTCAGTGTATATAACTATTGTTAGGTCATTTTATCTAATGTTATCTAACAAATGGATATACACTTTAATATATGCAAATTTAATCTAAATTAGCTTTGGTACCGAAATTGGTACCGAGAACCGTGGATTTTCACAGGAATCGGTACCGAATACTGAAATTTTGGTACCGTGACAACACTAATTTGAGGCATCTTCATATATCTGTCCTTGTGTAGCCCTTACACATTAGAACAATTCGATGGTGAACGAGTGACTATGCGAGACGAAAACTCGTCATGGAGATTAGGAAGAAACAGAAGGCTCACGACGGGTCATGCCAGCGTGTTGAGAGACGTCATGATTCCCTCTGCCAATGGAATTGGCGTGATTACACACGTACACGTGCTTCAGACATGTGTGACACACAGTGAAGGCATTTCCATAGTTTCAATAACAGACGCAACATTTCCTTAAAAGGGAACCAAAATTAATGAGTTGACCTAAAGCTTTTGTAATAGAGGGCAACAAATTTCTTGCCATGACAATGTAACACCTAAAACTCAAAATCATCTGTAAATTGAACTATGAACTTTACAGCTAAAGTAATACACAATTTTGTTAAGTGCTTTTTTTATAAAAACAAGCTTCAAATTTATTTAAAATCCTCCCAAAATGGTATCATTTACTTTAGGCCTAGTCCACACGTACACAGGTATTTTTATAAACTGAGTTTTTCTTTCTTAGTTAAAACAAAATTGTGTTCACACAAAAATCTCTGTCCACATGAAAACACAAAAACAACTTATGAAGCGCTGTCAAGAGCAAGCATGCAAAACCAACAGGTGGTGATATAACCCTAACCATAAAGCCATGTTGGCCAATCAGAAGTAAGAAAAAAGTTTATTACTGGTTCTGGTAGCTAACAACATGTTGTCATAAGCAGTGACCTGCATTGCATTCTGACACCTCTGTTCTGCAATATAATGGGAGTGTGCATGTATTTGTATACAGTACATGTTATAAGCCCTGTTAGCACAGACTCGCCTCATGTAAACAAAGGAGATAGCGGCGCACAATCTGACGTCAAACAAAGGAGATAGCATGCACTCCGAAGCCAAAATCTTTTCACCGTCTACATGACAACATTGCAACTGGAGTTTCTAAAAATCTTTACCCTGGCAGGATTTTTTTTTAAAGTTCAGTGACCGAATACTGCATTTGCGTGTCAAACTGCCAAACTGGTTTTGAAAATACCCGTGTTCGTGTGGGACAGGGCCTTAGTAACTCAATTCTGTTGTATTGATGGAGGAAATCTATACAACAGGTAATGTCACTAGTAACTAAATTTAATATACTTACGCATCACAGCATGTCATGGAGTCAGCAGAACAATCACAGTCAACACATTTACTGTTTCTCCAAGTGGATCCAGTAGGATGCCAAGTCTTATCTGTTGAGTCCTGGCAAAACTTAACTATCAAGGATAAGAGAATTGGGTCATAGTCTTTAGTTATGCATTAAAAGCAAAGGAAAGTTTTGTACCTGGTGTTTCGTAGTTCCTTTTGAAGCATGTAGCATTGACCAGAGGAAGGACAGTGCACAGAAACAAACCCAAAACCACAGACCTCTTCACAGTCAACAAACACATGCAAATAAAGCAATTGATCCAATGTTAAACTTTAAATAGTTTTACCTGAAGCTGCAGAATTGGGTTGAATTTAATTTTACAACAATGTTACAATGTATAATGCAAGCATGTTTTGCTTTACAAATGTAAAGACATTTAGAGGAATTGTATGGTGAAATTTATCATCGATAGGTATAAAAAAAGTATAAAATATCACATGCAACTAACACATTTAATGAATCCTGTAATTAATTGTGAAAATATCTATTGGTAATCCTAAAATCTATATATTAAACTATAAACATAAGCAAAGCAATATTATAATGGGAGTTTACCATGTTTCTGCAGACAGCGATCTGATTATATGAAACCAAAATCACTATGCCTGCATGTATTTAAGTGAACAGAGGAGGGTGGAGCAATATGTTAATGATTCATTTCAGAAATTATTTTGAAAAAGCGATACAAATATAGGCCTGGTTTCACAGACAGGGGTTAGATTAAGCCAGGATTAGGCCTTAGTTCAATTAGGACATTTAAATAGCTTTTATAAAAGTGCCCTAGAAAAAAAAATACATTACTGGTGTGCAACTTGAGACATTACCACTGACATATTTTAAGATTGTCAGAGCAAGTTGCTTTCAGTTACTCAACTCAAACATGCATTTTAGTCTGGGACTAGTTTAAAGATACAATAGCCTATGTATTTTATTTTTCGCCGCTACGGATCGCTGACCTCTTACAATAACAAAGGCGTAGTTTGATGATGCAAAATTTCCTGCGGAATTATGGAACTTGTCGTCAAGCCGATGGATCTAATAATGTTTATGGATGAGTGAATACATTGATGTTTTTATCATGTATGAAGCAGGGCGCGATTGCTAATAAGAGACATATCAGCACCACACACGAGTCCCGATTATGAATTAATATTGCTGAATTAATACTCACACAGGTCAGTTTATTTGATGAATGAAACATGTGAGGTAACGCAGCGCTGTTTGATTTGGTCTACACTATCACACTAAACTGCATTTGAGTGTGTTGAAGTCTCAGGTGTCAAGTCTCATTTATTTATATAGCCCTTTCTACTACAACGTAGACCAAAGGACTGTACATCTAAAAACAAGAAAAAACATACAGCTATGACAAAGTCAACAATTAAAAGCAACAGAATACAAATGCGTTTTCACACGAATTTTAAAAACATCAACTGACGGTGCAGATCTAATATCAGGGGGAAGAGCATTCCACAGTCTAGGGCCAGCGACTGAAAAAGCTCGATCCCCTTTAGTTTTAAGACGAGTACTTGGAACAAAGAGCAGTAAACAATTAAAGGACCTTTGGGATCTACCAGAGTTCATAAGCACCAAGTCCTTGATATATTCCGGGGCCAACTCGTGAACAGCTTTATAGCAAAATCTTATACTGTATCCGATATTTCACAGGGAGCCAATGAAGCCTTTTCAAAACTGGAGTAATATGCTCCCTTTTCTTAGTACCAGTAAGGAGCCTTGCTGCAGCGTTTTTGAACCAGCTGCAATCTTGAAATAAGAGATTGACTAATTCCTACATATAGAGCATTACAGTAATCCAAGCGTGTGGAGATGAATGCGTGAATCACTGTTTCCAGATCAGGAACAGACAAGAAAGATTTCATTTTCGCAATAGTCCTTAACTGATAAAAACAATTTTTAACCACATTTTTAACCTGATGGTCAAACATAAGAGCAGAGTCAAAAATTACACCTAGATTTCTTATTTTAGGCTGATTGTATGTTTCCCATATACCTAGAAAATCGGTTGAACCACTGTCCGCCGCCTTCATCCCAAACACCATAACTTCAGACTTGCTGGCATTTAACTGCAAGCAGTTTTGCTGTAACCAACTAGTCACCTCCTTTAAACAAGCAACCAGGGATAAATTCAGGCTTGATCCTCCAGCTCCAATCGGTAAATAAATCTGAATGTCATCGGCATATAGGTGATAAAATATACCATATTTCTTGAATATTTGGCCTAGAGGCAGCAAAAACAGAGAAAAGAGAATAGGTCCCAGAATTGAGCCTTGAGGAACTCCACAATCCAGAGAAACTGACCCGGAGGAAAAATCCCCAATCCTGACAGAAATTGAACGCCCCTTAAATATGAGGAAAACCATTTTAAAACCGTGCCTCTCAGCCCTACAACGTGTTCCAAACGATTAATAAGAATATAGTGATCAATTAAATCAAAAGCTGCACTAAGATCCAACATGATTAGCGCCCCAGTATTGCCCGAATCTGCAATAAGTAATAGATCATTAGAGACTCGCAGCAAAGCTGATTCAGTACTGTGTCCTGCCCGAAAACCAGACTGAAAGACATCGAACACCTCGTTCCTTGCCAGAAAAGAACTTAACTGAGATAAAACTACCTTTTCTAAAAAAAATTAAATACAAGGCAGCTTAGAAATGGGCCGATAATTATTAAAGTCCAACGGGTCAAGAGTAGGCTTTTTAAGAAGGGGCTGAATAACCACCTGCTTAAAACTTAAAGGAAAAGTGCCTGTATAAAGACTGCAATTAACAATCGCAGTAAAGGCCCAGTATAATCGAATGTCGCAGCCAACAAATCAGAAGGCAAAACATCCCAACTTGAAAGTTATAATGTTATTCTATGTGTTCATTTGTTGGCTATGTGAGACTAGCAGTAAGCTAGATCAACATTAGAATAACATACAGATCATATTCTAACATGTCATCACGTTGAACTAAATAACATTGATTAGTTTTATGTACATTTGCTCACCTGTCTAATAAAGTAAATGTAAGAGCTCTGTCAAGTCGAAGTTTGTCACGGACGTGGAGCTCTCAGCACCTCGAAAACGCCACGGTGATAATGATCCTCGTTTTAGTTCTCCTTTTTTCCCAAAGTCTGCTTGCCATGGTCCATACGAAACCACAATGCAGCTAGACGTTACGCAGATGTCCACGTTTGTCACCATGGTTACTATATCAGTACAAACTCGGATATTACGTCATTGACAGGCGACAAGTGAACAGGGATTCCGGGACGGAATATTAAAATGGGATTATTTAAAATTGGAATTTCTCTGAAATTAAAAATCGTTGGGAACTTTTGGGATATTGTAAGTACACAACTGCAGAAAATATATCACACTGTGCAAGTGATTTTTGGATATTTTATTACACAATTCTTACATATTGTATCTTTAAGCCTTGTCTGTGAAACCAGGAAATTGTTTCATTACATTATTATTATAATAAATAAGTTTAAAAAAAATATGCTTTCGTAATAATCATTTTTAATTTCAGAAAGATCATGACATGTTCACCATGATATCTGTCATATTGCAATTGCATTAGGGAAACTTTACACAAATAGCATATAGGTAATCACTATGTTTTATTAAAGAGATGTACTACTCATTATTCTCTTGAGTAGAAAAACAGCCTTATCTGCCAAGTAAAGTCCTGTTTGGACTTTGAAGTTGAAATAAACAACAGCTCAGCAGCATTACAGTGTTCAAATTGTCACCATAACCGCTATAGTTACCACACTCTCCCTCAAAAATTAAATGTTGCCCCGATATTACTGTACAATTTTCCGAGCACACCATGTCCTTGACATTTCTAATGAATTAAATAGAGTATAGGGTCATTTAGAGTACCGTACTGCTTACTGCTTCATCTCAATCTTATCATATCACCACGTTTAACCCTATTCAATGTAACATGGCCGTGGTAGATATCATCATGCACTATGATAAACCACCACTCACTCTGGAATACTCACAGACCAATATACTCATACTGAAAATAGGTTTAAACCTTTTACCTGAATATTCATCTTCCTCAAGAAAACATCAATGAAGAATACTTCTAGCCTCGACTTTTTAACCTTCCAAATAACAACATACAATCACATTCTGCCAGAGTCCATTATAAATTATTCTTCCTTCTGTTCCACGGTGTCATCTTGAGTTTGCACCCAATAGTTCACCTACAGGAACTGAATTGCATCCAAGAACCGGAATATTTTAATTTAGCAACTTTACTTTATCTACGATTACCTCAACAACAATACAAATACCTGAACATACCATTACCAACAATAACTAACTAATACCCCAACTTAAACACTCCTATTAAAACATTTCTATTTTAAGTACTTAAGTCCTACATTGTAGGGTATGTTGGCTGGCCTAGAATATCATATGTGAAAGTCTTTGTGCTTTTTCTAGTTCTCAAATGATACTTTCGCTGCTGATGGTGCTTGTCGTGCTTATCACTGGTCAGCTCTTTATCCTCTGTAATTGTCTTGCTCTACATCTCGCTGCATGTGCGGCCAGTAAAACCGTTCCCTGATGAAGTGTTCGCTCCACTCCCAGATGGACCATTGGTGTAACTGATGAAGGACTAAATTATGAAAACTTTTGGGCAGTACCAGCTGTGAGCGTGTAGCAGTCTTTCGGTATAGGACCCCATTTTCATCCTGATACAGGCTTCTCTTTGCTTCTCTTCCTCAAGAATGCCTTTTGTGGTCTCATCACTGTTCTTCACCCTAAGCCACTGGTTTGTCTTCAGATACTGCAAGATCTTCAAGATAATCACGTCCCCCTCCTGAGCGGTTTTCAGTTCCTCACTGTATATTTGTGCCACAGGTGATGCATGTTGTTCATGTTCCTCCTCCAATGACTGCTGGACTTGACGCCACACTACAGTCAAGCAATACCATAGGCTATTATCCACCAAAATGCAGATTCGTCTCAGTATGTCACAAAGCTCAGATCATCTCAAACTTGTTATTTGAAAATGACAATGAGTTGAATATACTACCAATAGAGCACCTATTGAACACAAAAAGTATTCCCGTGGCTTCCTAAACTTATGGTTGATCCTCTGTAGTCACTTGGACTATTTTAAACATTGTCTTCACAAATTTTCTGGGCCGGAAAGTTTCAATTACAATAGAAGCCTATGGAGGAGTGAGACAGCACTCAGATTTAATCAAAAATATCTTAATTTGTTTTCCAAAGATGAACAAAAGTATTACGGGGTTGGAATAACATGAGGGTGAGTAATTACTGACAGAATTTTCATTTTTGGGTGAACTAACCCTTCATGCAGCAGAGAAACAAGAGCGCAGCCATCTTTAGAATACTGTCTTTGAACTTTTGATTTTTGCGGTCGTTCTGTATATTTCTATGGCATCGCTCTCAAAGAGTAATTAGCTGGTGAAGTGGATTTACTTATTGTAGAGTTAACGAACATTATCATGAGCAGTGTAATGTTTAAAGCAGATGCCTTAACAAATGTCAGTAGACCGGGAAGATTTTAAAACGAGCCATTCATTCATAAATACGTAAGATCGCAGTAAAAATACAGACCGGAAGACAAAAGAATATGCAGGGCTACATCTGAGCAAATGAAATTAAGGGATCATGTGTTCATTGGAAAAGTCGACTGGGATCGTACTGATCCCCAAACACCATATGAGGGATCAATAAAAGATAAAATGTGTTCTGGAGGTCACTGTTTTGGAGGTTAATTTTTAACATGAAACAACACAACCTCACATGTTTTCTCATGGATAAACACATGCCTAATTGGAAGATATCAATAAATCGCTACACTGTAAAAACAATTCCGTAAAAATACGGTACAATGTACCATATTAGTTTTAAGGAATTTTCCGTATTTGTCTTTTACAGGACTTTTACCCGTATTTTGAATTACGCGTTGCATTGTGGGAACGAACCTGATAGGCGCGAAAAGTTTGAGACGCAAGCGCCATTAACTTTACACACGCAGATGACCGCGGCCAAAGTTGCTTTTTAAAGTCGGATTTCGGATGTGTGGAAGTTATTCTGACACTTCTGTGGTAAAAAACCGAAAATTATGTTTAGCTAAATGTCAAATAAGCTGTTTACGTAACGTTATTTAGTTGCCATCCGGCTTGTTAGGCAAATGAATGTCGGAGCCGTCGCGTTTATCATTTTATGCTTATCGTCACACATTGAAAGATTTATTTCACACTCGTGGAAGTTCCCCTGGTTGTAACGTTATGTGTTATAACTTAGTGTCCTCGTTGTAACTGGTTTATTGGCTTTTATTTAGTCGGTGATGCAGTTTATTTCGTGCCGAGCGCACCCGTTAACCAGGATGAAGTGCAGTAACGTTAAGTTAACGTTACTCGTGTTTTTGGAGCAGTTTAACGGCTTCAAACAAAAGCTACCAGATGAATCGTCGAGGAAAAGGAAAGGCCATTTAGGACTTTATTTAAAAGGCATGAAGATACAACGTGAAGAGACTGTGTGTGAAGCTGCAGTACAGCTGGATCGAGGAAAACACCACATTTTCTGCCAAATGAGGTAACGTTACGTTAATGTTATGTTTACGTTAGACTTTTTATTGTCTTGTTTTTGTTTTAGACGACACACAGACATATACACACACGACACATCTTATGACTTTAAACCCCTAATAATGACCTTAAAAGAATAATTTAGATTTAACATGACTGCTATTATACTTTATTATAGTTTGTTTCATAGTTTCTGTTGTTTTCTTATCTATTGACAGGACTTTGCTGATGTAAGTTACTGTGCATTCCAAGCCCCACCCTGCATGCTCCTCTTGGGTTTGTATTTTGTTTTAGTAATATTTTTTTTTTTTTATTAATCATTATGAGTACTCAATATTGGCAAAACACATTTAAATTTAAAGTCTGAGGAAAAATGTTTATAGAAAAAGTTGGTTGCTGAATACTCCCTTCAAAGATTTTTACGCTTATAGGTCAGTAGAAAAACATTGTATAAGGAAGATTTAAACAACTGTTTTTGGAGCGGTTTTCTGAAGTGGTCGTGTAATGTTTTTCATTTTGTAATATCTTATTTGTTTTAAGGTGATGGGCTTTCAGGATTGCTGTCATTCAATAAGTTATTATTGACCACATCTCCTACCCTATTGAGGCAGTGAGCTACAAAATGGCACTTATCCTTGAGTTCATAAAGGTAAGCAACACATTTTTAATGAAATTATTTATAGAGCATGTTGTTATGTTACTGTTTATAATTGAAAATAATGAAACATATAAGGTTATATGTAATCAACATATAGTTGAGCAGACAAGCTAACATAACATGCAATTGGAGTCCACTAGAAACAGAAGTCTTAGTATTTAATAGTGTTTGAATTTGAAAGAATTAGGGATGGCAGTTGATAATTTAACGAACGTAAAATACTGTACGATTGTTTTTCAACCTCAACCTGGTCTGCATGATACTTTGTAGTTCAATTTCCTTCATTTAATTTTGTGTGTAGCTAAAAACATAATTTTTTTTTCTTCATATGCAACTCTCCTGTGCAGAAATCCTGAATGAAGATCGAAAAGGCTGAGATGAAGGAAACCAAACATCTACACATTCCTCCAAGACTGTTGAAGTTCCTGTATGAACAACTGAAAATCCATGTAAAGTTTAAAGGGATAGTTCACTTTGAAATTAAATTTTGGTATGTTTTAGCTTACCTGAAGTGCATCCAAGATGTAGGTGTCTTTGTCTCCGGAGTAGTTTAAATTTTTATATTTTTAGGTCAAACCGTTCTTGTCTGTCAGTCATATAATGCAGGTGTATAGGAACTGTCTCTAATAGTATGCAGAGAAAAGTCCAAATAAAAAAATTCCCCATCGTAAGTGCACATTGATGGCCTAAGACACAAAACAAGTGGTTTGTGTGATAAAACAAACAGTATTTATATCGTTTTTATCTCTTTTAAACAACCACGTCCAAGTGATCTGTTTACTTAGTCTGCGCAACTGACTTTCTAATGTAATTAAACAATTAGTGAGAGCTCTTTTGACTTGGCCATATTTGCTACTCAAATTTAGCACATGCATGGGTGAAATGTATGTGTGACAGAACATACAGTTGTGTTATAGAGTTTACAAAGGCTTAATTGTATTTGAAAAAAATTTGTACTACACCATACAAATAAGTGACTTAAAAACAGCAGCATTGAATAGTGTCAGGTTTGGTGCAGGATGCCGAAGACGAGGACACGGGTATTCGAATGCAGTTAGTTTATTAAATGAATAAACTCTCAGGAATAACAGAAAACAATCAAGGACTTCAGAACACACTACCTTATACCGACGACGACCAACAAACACTAAGGGAAAACACAGGGCTTAAAAGAACTGGGGTTAATGGGAAAATTAACAAGATGCAGGTGTCGGGAATTACTAATTAAACAGACAGGGAAAAACTTACAGGACTAAACCAAAAATCACAAAGACAGGGGGAAACAAGATCACAACACAGAACAAAACACATTAACAATGTGACAAATAGGGGTAATTATGACATATAGCTGTATTACAAAAAAAAAAAAAATCCTTTAATTCAAAAGCATTACATTATATATTGACATTTTCACTTTTAATTTGCCACTAAACTGTTATATATGCAATTTAAAAAACTGTAAATTTAAAAAACTTAAAAAAAGTTTTAAAAAACTTTGTATTTGCTTCGTTCTCATTCATAAATTAATATATTTTGTGCATGTGTGTAAGTTTCCATTACAAGGGTGTAAAATACCTAATTGTACTTCATTTCTTTAAGTGCGTCTTTTTGGTTTTCAAAAGTGGGGTTATAAATATTCTTTTCTCACAAATTTTTTGTGATGTGTAATAAGAACATTTTTATTTAATCATTGGGGAAAAAAATCTTAATTCATTTTAACAACACAAATATACTTGAATAAACAATACAATCAAATAATAATTTTACAATCATTTTACAGTAAAATTGTCTTCCAGCATGCATTGGTCTCTATACATGGACAAATGCTAAAATATAAACTGTTTTTTTACAGATATAAGATGTTCTCTTATTAGCTTTACTTTAAAAATAAGAAATTTTTAGTGATAAAAAATAAGGAAAGCCTTGAATGCCAGACCTTTTGGTTATCAAGATTTAACCTTTTTTAGTTGTTTATTCATTTCAATTGGCAGCGTAGGATCCGAAAGCAGTTGATATTAATTTTAGTCTAAATACGTATACCGTAAATACGTGGAATTTTCAATCATTGGAAATTATTTTCCACCACCATCATAGGAACACTGAATATTGGGATCCTTTGGATGAAACACTTTAAATGTGCATGTGCTGAAATCAGTCTTCACAATGCAGCCTTCAGTCTTGATAATCACTCCGTGCATCCTGTAACAAAAAGCACATATTACCATGGGAACTTTCTTGGCATATAAAACGTTCAAAATACTATCCATAATCACGGAAATAAAATGTAAGCCCATCCCTCAGTTTGCAAAACACATGCATGAAAATTATGTTAAAATTCAGCACCTGAAAACTGTAATATGAAGCTGTTTTAAATACAAGAAGGTGAATGCAACATGAACTAACCATGAACATCACTTGTGAAAACTAAATGATATTTCCTAATTACATATTGAAATGTGGTTGTTAAAGGTGTTTATGTTATGAGAAACTATTCAAATATATTTGCACACTACAGACTACAGTAAAAAATATAATCAAGTACATTTGCTTTAGTATGGTAGTCAACACATTAAAGTGTACTTCTGCATATCAAAAGATTTTTGAAAGATTCATTTAAAATGTACTTTAAGGTCAGATTCTAATTTGACATTATTACGAAGTGACTTTTTAAAAGTTTACTTAAGACACTTAAGTTGTCTTTTATTTAATTAATATATAGTATATGCAAGTACAGTTTTGTAACAATATACTTTTAAGGTTTGATGTAAACTACAAGTGCACATTCATTCATTATAAGCACACTTATATTCAACAAGAAAATAATTTTCAGCATTTTTTATCTTGTTTATTGTTACTTTTTACACATACTATCACATTTTAAACATTTCAAGTTATTGATAAATTACCATTAATTACCAATTAATTATAAATTATCATATAATATGAACAATTATGAATAAACAATAAATAGTAGTATATTAAATTAATACATTAACATATTATTGACTACTAAATGCTGTTGGTTTGTGATACCAAATGCATTAACTTATGTTAATGAATTAAACCTTGTTTTATTTTTTTATTAATGTTTTTGGTATAACTTTCTTGAATTTTATTGTTAATATTATTATTTTTGCTACTGTCTAAAGTTTCCTCTGTGGCTGAAACTGAGGGACATGTCTACATTTTATTTAGTTTTAAAGAACAACATATTTGGATTTGTAAAGTTTTCACAATAATTAACATGTTAAATATTTTACATGCAGCAGCTCATTGCATCGGAGGAGCACACGCATTTCATACATCTGTCGTTTGTCCAAGTACTTCCAAATGCATGCTTGGATTTGTCATAGACATCCGTACAATCTGTCGCCCCTATACGAATTCAAACAAATTAATAGTTGTTAATAAGAAATACAGTGTTTATTTACCTTATAGCCTAGTGTACATATATCACCATTTAAATGTTAAGTATAGCTGTCGGTGAGTGAATCACAAACAAAATAAACTTTATCCAATTGATTTGTCCAATTTGATTTGACAAAATTATAAAAGTTATCTAAACTTTAGGGAGTAAGTATGAGTTGAGTAAAATAAATAAATGTGTGTGTGTGTGCGTGCGTGTGTGTGTGTGTGCGTGTGTGTGTGTGTGTGTGTGTGTGTGTGTTGGCTATATTTACATTAAAATATTCTTTGGGGAGCTGATATGTCCTGCTGTGTGACATGCTATACTTCATATGAAACTTTCATAACCATATATTCTTCTTCAGTCGGTCTCTCAAAGCCACGTCAGGGAATATATAAAATAGGGGAACCAAAAAGATTTTTAAAGATATTGTGTTAATAGTTAGGAGGTTATAGATACAGTTTCCTTTAAACATGTATCAATTTTGTTATTTTACCTAAATATTTGTTTTGCTGCAAAACAGAGTGATGAGTAACACACTTGTATTAAAAATGTTAACTTCGTGTTGATATTAAAAGACTTTAAAAACTCCCTGTAGTGTATTAATTATTCTTTCACAATATGTGAGGGCAAAATATGGTATTACAGTATGTGGATTTTTCATTTACCTGGTTTTGTAAGTTCACGGAAACAGGCAGAATCGCTTAAGAGACAAAGGCAAAAAATACCAAAACCAGAGCCAAAGATGTCTGTAAAGAGAAAACTGGAACTTATTATAAAAACAATGGTATACAACAGTAAATGTTTATGTGTAGATTGAAATTCTATATTGATTTTTACTATATTGAAATTCAGTAGCATTAAACTCACCATTTTTGCAAGTTTAGGTGACAGATGATGGTCTGATGAAATGCAGTCGTAACGCATTCGGTCTTTTTTAAACAAAACAGAAGATGGGAAGGAACAACAGGCCAAACCACATGATCACTGATGATCAGCTTCTATGATTATCGACTTTAAAAGGACCTTTGCACTTTTATGCAGCATAATACGTTTCAAGTCTTCAATGTAAGCGTGATGGGCCTCTAAGTTCCTTTACGGATAGGCTATTGAGTTTGTGAAATGTATTTTTGTGAATATTTGTAGTGTTATTGTATGGTTATTGGTTGCTGAATTTGTGTTTCTTTGTGAAATCGTCAGTATTTTTTTATTGTATCAACAGTAACTATAGCGGTTTCACAATCTCTTTCACAACACCAGATGTTAACTTATTATTACATATTTCTCAATTGTATTATGATTGTGTCAACCCCTCCATGTGATTTCCTCACTGTGTATTAACAAATGCCGAACTCTTTTTGCTCTTGCATATTCAATAGCCAACAGTATGACCTTAAACACAAGCTAGCCCAACCAAGCCAGTCCAAGTTAGTATTTAATGCTCAATATATGAAAGCAAAATTGTGAATATAGAGATAATTGTTGGTATATTGTCTATTACCATTGTTGGTATATTGTCTATTATCATCGTTGGATATTGTCCGTTAACCATGGTTTGGATTGTACTCCTATTACATTGTTGGTAACAACTGCTGTTATAAAAAACTAATCTGTTATTGTGGTAACGCCACCGTGATATATTATTTGTAAATAATCTGAGAGCACAGTAATATGAAGCCTAAATATCAATTACAAATGGTGACGCTGGGGTGGGATTAAATAAGTTGTCTTCTTCCCTCTCCCTTTCAGGCAGAATTTGATTGTTATATTTTGAATACTATATATTATTTTGTTTTTTATTGCTTATTGTTTTTTTGTTTTTTTTTTATATGATTTTTACCATATTTTCTACCTTTATTTTTTTGTGCTATTGCCTGGAATAAAACGATTAATAAAAAATAAAAAAATTAAATGTTAGACAACAGGGTGGAACGTGTCTATACCTAACAAAGGGAAATACTCTACAATGGGCTTAATTCGTTTGCAAGCACAGAAATGAACCCTGTGATCTTGGTGGAAAGTATACGCGCATTCTGCATTCTGCAAAGTTTCTCTTTTGTGATACATGGGAGAAGTAAATGATGACAATTTTCATTTCTGGGTGAAATGGTTTTCCACTAAAGATGCAGTGTGGCGTATCGGGCAAAGCTTTTGGCGAACTCTTTGGCCTAAAAAATTAACTGGAGTGAACAAACCAAAAAGTAGCCTTTCATTGGCCCTCAGGATTGTTGTAGTTAAGATGATTTTTATACAGTACCGGTATATACATTACACATTATATAGATTTAGAGACTTCTACAGTATATAGTGGTGTATGACTTGTACTTTAGATGAATGTTGATATTTATTTTGTAACGTATGTGTGTTCAGACTGATGTGCTTGACCCTCTGCCTGGTATGGACTGACCTTAGATTATGATTGTCAATAATCTGCATTTGGATTCTCACTCTCTCTGCTGAATGCTGTCATTCCACCAACACCAAATCATTACAGTGAATTGATTTTGAAGAGTTCACACTTACAAATCATCAGATAGAGTAAAGGAGAATGCATATTGTTCTCCTCTGGCCAAACTAACCAACATGATGTGGTTATGAGTCCAGGCTGTATCACAAGTCAGATTGTGGATTTATTTCATCCAGCAATTTTTGCTTGAAGATCGGGATATATTATTCCAGCATTTGGTGGGAGGAGGAGATGAAGCTGGCCATAGGGGTCAGTAAAGAGGACTTGTCTGGTTGTCGTGGTCTTCACTGAGGATTTGTGCCAAGGCTGTCAAGTCCAGGGGTTCTCAAGTTCAACATTTGCTCCAACCATGGGCAAATTTACCTGTCTATAACTAATCTCAAAGACTTTGACAGCTTGTTCAGGTGTGTTTGATTAGGGTTGGAGCAAAATGCTGCAGAAAAGTGGACCTCAAGAGTTGGGAACGCCATGGTCTCGATAAGGTCTTCACAGGGGATCTGTTTCTAGGGCTCGTCTAGTTTTCATGGTCTCCACTGACACTCAGGGCTGTGTTGTGGTCGTCTCAGGGCGCAGATCCACCATCTGGTCTGGATGCGGACTTGATCTGGCTGACTACGGTAACCTCGGGATATGAAGATGAGACAGACAGACTAAATAAGCATAGATGCCTCCTCTTACGTATCAAGTACATCGGATGTTATGGCCAGTTTTGGGGGTAACGCAATGTACGCTACATAATCAGATTATTTTTTTCAAGTAACTACTAAAGTATTTGCATTTACAACAAAATATCTGAGTTACTTTTTCAAATAAGTAACACAAGTTACTTTGTTTTGCCATGTATTAACTGACGCTCTCCTGTCCTCATGTTGAGAGAAATCAGGAGTAAGTGCAGAGGTGTTGTGGGCGCTATGTGAACATGATTCTCTTTGTAAACTCTTGTTTATAAATTCAAACCTTATTTGAGGAATGCTGGTCCCAAAAACGTGTATGGTAGTAAGTTCAGCAAACCCAGAATATGCTCGCGGTTAAAACAGAAGGACATTCACAACAGAGCGACAAATCGACGAGTCAACATGGAAACAGACGCTAAGAAAAAGCACGCTATACTGCTTGTTTCTTCTTTTTTTGTTTTAATGGCTAATTATATAGCCTACTTGGTGAATATCGCCACCTTTTCGGTGGTTGTATTCAATATTTACTTTGTGTATTTAATCTCACTTTATTAACCAATGTCTTTGCTGCTGACCCTAGGTGATTCAATTTAACCATGCTAATAAGCGAGAATTATTTTAGATAAACAGAAAATTTGTGTTTCATTTTTTTTATAAGAGCATTGAACTTTAATCTCCTGCATCCTATTCTTCTGCCATTCCGTTTGACCTATTTTGCAGTCTTAATATTAAATATGCTTCTATCTTAATAATTATGTAAACCTGTCACTAGACCTTGTGTCCCTATTTTTATTTAATAGTCGTTTTAGTGGCTTAATCCTGCGAAGAGTCATTTATATGTTGCCTTATGGATGTCTAGATCAAGAGAATCAGTAAGTTTAATTTATTCATTCATTCACCAAAGCAGATTTTTAGTCACACACTAACAAAAAGTACCACCGTATTTTATGAGTACCATTTACTGGAAATACCAATGTGGTAATTATTCTCTACTGTAGTATAGTAATTTCATGGAATTTTTATATCTAGCACAATCACTGTGTCATGGAAACGAGGTGGTGTCACGTAGCTAGTAGATTAATAAATATAACTTGAAATAAATAAACAAATATAACTATAAAAGCAAATGTTTTGTTTCAAGTTAGTCCAGTGATCTCTAAGGGAAAAACATTTTGTGGTATACTTTTCCCCAAATTTTTTTTTTTTTTTTTTTTTTGTGAATTGTTCATTTTTATATGTGTGAAATTAATTTACATAAATAGGTCTAGAGTCTCTCTAGACCCAAATAAATGAGTGTTATGTCAGTCAGAGTCATGACTATTACAGGCACAAAAATGGAAACAAATGCCAGACCACGATTTTAAAGAAAGAAAAGTACTCATCCAACATCTCATTATTAATAGCTACATTTTAGTGAAATCCAAATGTACCCGTAGGCCTACTAAAATAAGCATAAAGTAATAATATGTTCCACATGAAAAATATATGTGGTAACACTGTGGCAGTGTGAAGTCCAGTCCGGGTTTCTCGCAGTCCCAACAGCTACACTGACGTCGAATAACTCCAGTCCGGGATTCTCGCAGTCCCAACAGCTACACTGACGCCGAATAACTCCAGTCCGGGTTTCTCGCAGTCCCAACAGCTACACTGACGTCGAATAACTCCAGTCCGGGTTTTCCGTTGAGCCGCTGTGGCGCGGTAGTACAACAAAAGACAGTCGTCTGTAACTAAACTTTATTAGAGTGGATTGAAGTTTATTGTTTTTCTCGTCTCATGATCCAGAGTTATTCAGTATTATTTACAGAAGATCGTTCTTTGGACCGAAATGACATGAAAGGAGCCTGATAGCGGACAGTGAGTATTGTGTATTGAGTTAACGTTAGCCTCAAAGCTAAGAGCCTACCAGACCATAATATAACACCGTATTGACGACACGTAAACGTTTGAGGGTTTTCTACGTATTGCTTCATTGGTCAAGTAATACAGGGGATATTTCAGGTAGATTATTGCGATTTAAAAGCTCAACTGTATCAAAACTGGCATGAATGTGACGGACTGTGTGGCGTGGGCCCTAAACACGCCCATGCGTGAAGCCTCGCGACGGCAACACCGTCCTCGGTCCTCCTCCGTATGTTGTGTATATATGTGCAGCATATTTGGTGGTTGCAACAGCCTATGAGGCTTTCTTGACGTTTAAGTAGCAGGGTCCCTACAAATTGTAACATACAATTTGGCATGCTAATATTTTTCTTCAGTTAATGCAGTGTCATATGATAAAGTTCAGTAAAGTACATAATGATTACACTAACAACATCACATGAGTATAAATGGGTCATTCCATGTCAAATCAACTACATTTTGGAAACTTCCTCGTCTCAAATTTTTGCTTTTGTTAAGATTTTCTTTCCTCGGAGAAAGACACACATGAATAGTGATGAAAGCCAAAAATATTAAATGTAAAAAGTTTTTATTTTTTATGAACCAGAATCTAAGAGGTTATCAAGACATCTTTAATACATTTTGAGTTACAGACATGCATTGCAAACTTGGAGCAAAAAACACATGACGTGTCACAAGTCATTTTTACCCTCTGTAATTTGGCTCCAAATGTTGTCCTACCATTTTGACCCCCTCAACAAAACAGCAGATTACTCAGTCAATATACATTCATGACATTTAATATTTTGTCTTTCATCTTTATTTATGTATTTCTTTCACTAGAAAAAAAAGATCAAGATTCATTTTTATCGGGGACCTCTGGTCGGGTTGACACAAATTACCCTAGTGTTCTGTTTATCAGCATGCTTGATACTGATAGGTTGTTTTAATTCCAGGGTTCATGTTTACGGTGCAAGCGTCCCTTTTTTGCGGGAACCGCAGAGCCTCCGTGTGGGGCTAGAGGGACCATGTTCCGCCCTGGAGGAGAGAGAGACTTCCAGACGTCGGCCCGAAGGATGGGAACGTCCCTGCTCTTCCAGCTGTCGGTCCATGAGCGCGAGTTGGACCTCGTGTTCCTCGACCACAGCTATGCCAAACCCTGGAACGCCCACCCGGATGCCAGCAGTGCCCGGCCCACCCGCATGCTGTTCGTCACGCCTCGACGGCAACCCGACCCTTCTGTGTGAGTATTCTCTCAGTAGGGATGTGCACATCGACTAATTTGACAGTTGTTTAAACGGAGGTTTTGTGACGAGTAGTCGACTAGTCTAAAAGTAAGAAACCCTTTAAAGACGTGTGTGTGTGTATATATGATGCATTTGAGCACTTAATCTATGAATCAAACAGTCAGATCCCATAATAAATGCAGCTGAACGCCACACACTTGGTGAATAAAGCTCATTTTGATTCGGAGTTGAAGTAAATACATGATGGGCATTTGCTTGCATGTCCTGAATATGGTTACACATGGCTCTAGTGGCATTGTGCCAGTTTGAAATGGCACAGCTTACATAAAACATTTCCGTTTTATGTCCGATTCAAAATTCTCCCGCACCTCGTTTGTCTTCTGGTCATTTCTGTGCTCTCCGTGACTGACACAAAGAAAATGCGTCTGAGGTAAAATAAAAAGATTAGGCCCTACCTCTTAAGGTATTATTTTTTCAAATGTTTTATTTAAAATGCTTTTAAATATAAATGTAACAAAGTTCAAGGCACAGGGAAGAATGGGGAACCGGTGAACGTAAACTGAAGTTTTAAAATAAATAAACCGAAACTAAACAGCAGGTGTTTCATAGCTGACTGCCGCCCATACATCAGACAAAATGTAACTTAAATGTCCCAGTCCTGGTCTTCTCTCGTCACTCCTCCTCTCATCCTTTGAAACTCCTGGGACTCCAGACTGGTGCAGCGTGCGCAGTGACGTTCATAACACTCGTGCCACTGGCTTTATGGCTCGTGCCCGGCTCTTCACCATATCATTAAAACGACGGTAATTTGAACGATAAAATCTTGTCTATTGTTTTCAATGTCGACTAGTAGCAGCTGTACCGTTTAGTCGACTAGTCTTGCACATCCCTAGTCAGAAGCACGGTCTCTTACCTTGTTTACACTTGAATTGACATCCTTTACGGGTACATCTCAGATATGTGTTCTTGAGTTCAAATGTGACTGTTAATGGTTTAGCACTGTCCGCTCGTGATCGGATTGCCTGAAACAAATGTTACATCACTGGTTTGCAACAGTGACATCAACTGTGCAGCAGATTGTCCCCCATTATATTTAGACATTTCAGTAGGGCTGCTCAATTATGGAAAAAAACATAATCATGATTATTTTGGTCAGTATTGAAATCACGATTATGTAACACGATTATTTCACATGACTTTGGGAACGTGTTGCATTTATTAAAAAGACACCTTTTAACAATTCTTAAAAAAATCGAAATTTGAACATTGATTGTACTTTTTGAACTATTAAAATAAATAATATAACAGATAATACTTCAATAAGTATTTTAATAATTCCCACAGGTCTACCACTTTCTTCCCCCGCAAACATTGATTTACTTTAGCAAGTAGATTGTATGAGTAGCCTAAATTAATCCACAGAGATTATAAAATCAAATCAATCATTTTAAAACTTTCTCCAAGACGCAATTTCACAAACCGCGTGAGTTTTCAGCGGTGCCGCGTTCTTCTCTCTCTCTGTCTCTCAACATGAGTTGGACATTTTGTTTTATTTTAAGGCCATTGTTTGCTTAGGTCTATTTTTATTACTACAAAAAAAAAATCTGATTACTTGGGTAATCGTACTCGATTGCCAAAATAATCGTTGGTGACGGTCCTAAAAAATTATTTTATTTTCGAGCAAACGAGGTGCTGCACAATAGATGTTTTACTGAAATCATAAGGCCCTAGACATTTCAAACCAAGTTACCTATTTATCAGTATAATATGTACCTAAATATCACGTCACAAAATGTATAATTGGTTTGTGATGTTGTCCACTACAGTGATTCGGACATTTCCATCGATGTAGAGACGGTCAAACCCACTCCAATGCCTCTCTATGACAATCAGAAAGCTCGTAGTGTGATGAACGAATGTGAACGTCACGTTCTGTTTGCACGAACCGTCGCTGATGGACCACCTCCTCCCGATGATTGGGAAGAACACATCAACAAGTAAGAAAAACTACTCTGTTAATTACAAGATCACTGAAGTCTGAGAACGAGGATGTTCATGTTTTTTATAGGGTCTTACAGCAACACAGATCTGCAATTCTTTAGTTTTTATACGGTCTGACTGTTGCATGAGATTTCCGTTTTCTTTCTGCATGCTCATGTTCGAGAGATTGCTGATATGACTGTTTTTGTTCTGTTCTGTTTTAGGGCTGGCTGGTCGTTGGCTCAGAACAAGCTCTTCAATAAAGTATTAAAAGCCCTACAGGCAGAAAGACTCGGCAGACTGGCCAATGATGGTGTGAGTTTTCATAAACTAGGTTTATCTTGCAAGCTCTGTTTTATAATCAGTCAATCCATGAGATGCTGTTTCTTAAAGATGCTCACAGTAGGATTATCACAGACAGATGATAGTAGTCTTAGACTTGCATACTGCTTCATCCTACTAATATATATATATATATATATATATCACAAGGCTTGGCACTGAGCAGTAATTTATGCCAATGTTTCTTAAAGTGATACTGTAGTTCACCCAAAAATGAAAATTCTTCCATCATTTACTCAGCTTTGTCATTCCAGTGTAATTTTCTGTCTTCTGCGGAGTATAAAAGAAGATATTTTTTAAGCATTTTGGAAACCACACAGTTTTGGTTACCATTGACTTTGATTGTGTGGGGGGAAAAAACCCCCAGACATTTCTCAAAATATCTTCTTTTGTTCTCCATTGTAGAAAAGAAAATCATAAAGGTTTGGAACAACATCAGTTTGGACTAAAGGCACCATAATCACACAGAGATGCAAACTTGTCGCCTTTCGTCAAAAATCGCCGTTTTGATCCCAATATTGGTCATTTGTGTGATTTTGTGTAAATACGACAAGTTTTTGAAATTGGCAGTTCATATTCTGGTGTTTTCAATGACTTTGAGCGGCTCTGCTACACCATATGAACTTGCATGTGCTTTGAGGTTGGGTCACTTATCATGGATTTGAAAATGCAGCACGCACCAGCCATCTTCCCAAATTTTGTAATGAGAAGTGAATTTCCACCAAAATAAAAGCCCTCTTTTAACATTTAAATGCAAATATATTATTTATATATTAGTATTATAATTTTACTGTAAAATAAAAAAAATATGTAGAGAATTTAGAGTGTCTTTTCTCTTATCTTAATGCAGTAATCGGCTGTAAATCCACGTGTAGCTGATATTTAAAAAATGTTGGGCTCCCTCCAGAGGGGTCACGTGTTTTGTCACCTTTTATACCGCTGATGAGTTTGCCTTTTAAATATAAGCCTATCTGTTTTATCATAACTATATTGTTAATTATTAACAAATGTATTATTTGCATTTTAGCAATGTTTTCTCTCTGCTGTCTACTAACCGATTAACACAACCCACCAGTTTGACACTTTACTCTTTTATTGATGCATATCTTGTCCAGTCTATTAGAAAGAGATAGTTGTGTGAAAGTTGTCAGGTCGTGCTCTCTCTCAGTCCTCTATGTCTCTGGTCTCCACAGCCTGTAATGAACCTGTCTTACGCAGGATAGCCGTGGATAAATGCGCTCATAAGGTACGCCACGCTCTGTCCAGTGTCAGCTGGGACATAAAGCTGACACAGTGGCTGCATAGCACACTTGTGGAGTCTTTGAGTCTTGCTATGCTGGCGGCTTACCTTGATGTACTGCAAACACTCAAAAGCAAGGTGGGATATCTTATTATCATACTGTGAATGTGATATGTTCATACCACTGTGTGTTTCGAGGTCAATAGCAGGAGGTTACAGGAGACTGTTATTCTTCTCTTTTAGGTACCATCCCTGATTGACCGGATGTTGCTGTCGTCGTCTGTAAAAAAAGGAGCTGCCGGGGCTGAGGCTCTTTCTCTGCTCCTTAAACGCCCATGGGACCCTGCCGTGGTGTACTCTCACACAACAAACCAGTATGTACCAGGCTTTATCTTGTTGGTTTATTCATTCCTATTGAGAATGAGAGAGATTTGTTTGTGGTAATATTTCTATAATTCTATAATAAAAAGGTATTTTACAGAAAATGTCTGGTGATGGTCCATTGATGGACATCTTGATTGCTGTCTGAATCAAATCTGAGTGTTCATGTTTTTATTTTCAGAGTAAACTTCCTGGATCTCCACTGATCCTGTTAGCTCCATCAGGGCCAACCAACCCTGCCTTCTCTACCTCTCGACGAATGAGATTCTGGCCAATCTCAGCTCTCCTGTCTAGGGAAGGTATGCAAAATCATAAGCGAAACACTTTGATTTAGTGTACTCAACAATTATTTCTGATGTTGGCTTGGTTACATTGAGAGTAACGGCATTTTGTGAATAAACTATTGCATTCAATTGTTCATTCTTGCATTTACAGAGTCCCTTCAGTTTCTGATTCAAATAAAACTGCACGTTTTAAAGTCTGTATTTTGTGATTCAGGTCATTCCTATAAACGTTCATGTGGGCAGTGGAGCCAACATCGGAATCACGCAGTGTTTAGAGCACATGATCGGCACAGTCAGAGGAAAGGTCATTGAGGTACGAAACGACACACAGCACTAGCTAGATAATGCTACTTTCGCTTGACAGAAAAATATCAATCAGGGATGCGATTTTTCTATATCGGACAGCCCTAAATATTAGCATTGTAATTTTACAGTTGTCTAAAATAAATTATTGTTTTATTGAATGTCCATTCTTGTCCATTTAGATGTCCCAAATCCATATGATGTTAGCAATTTGTGATTAAAAGGTGTATTCTTTAATTTAGGGGTGCACCGAAATTTCGGGTCGCCGGAAATTTCGGCCGAAAATGGCATTATCGGTTTCGGGCCGAAATAAAAAAAGCCAGCCGAAAATGTCAACCGCGCCCCTCCCATCCGCGCGCAAGCAGGTTTCACTCACGGTTGAGCTGTCACTCGTCACCCACCCCCACCCCTCCCCTCCGTGCTCAAGCAGGTTTCACTCACGGTCGAGCTGTTTGCACACATCTGCAAAGATTGAGCATGTCAGCGGTATGGAAGTATTTTAAAGTTTCAGATGCTTCAACCAGCGCCGCCGCTCCCACCACGCGCATGAGCTGAGAGGGCACCAAAAAATTGCGTAATGAAAAATCAATAATTATAATGCCGATATTATTTCAGTATAGAAATACAGACATCCCAAGTCTCCCAGAAGTTCCGGGAGTCTCCCGCATATTGATAACGGCTCACTGATGCCCGCGAATTAGTTAAAATCTCTGGAATCTAGAGCGAGCGTGCCCGCGAGACAGAGACTGTGCTCCAAACCGTGTAGCGCGTGCACGGCAGAGAGGGAGAGAGAGCAAGAGACCGCGCGCGTGTGCCTCATGAAGCGCATGTAATATAAAATATATATAATATATAAAATATTTTAGGTTTTGTTATGTAACTGTTAGTGGTAATAAAAGTTTGATGATTATTCTATTGGTTTGTGATTTTTTTCATTAGAGATCCATTAAAAATTAAGCAATATAAATATATATATACGGTTTTTTAAAAGAAGCCATTTTCGGCTTCAGTTTCGGTTTTCGGCCAAGTGTATCCTAAATTTTCATTTCGGTGCATCGCTACTTTAATTACTTGAATGTTTGTACAAATAAATGTCTATGGAGAGCATTTATTTGTGGGAATGGTGTCAAGTACCACAGAAAATATTTTGGACACATACCGGACACAGATTGTGAAGTGTGAAAAATATGTTTTTTACAGCAGAACACTAGACATATTTCATATAATGCTGTTTAATATGTATTTATTTTTAGTCATATTTTAATAGAATGATGTTCTTTTTAATATCACTTGGGAAAACATTTGATTTTAGAAAGTTTTTTAAGAAGAACTTACCAGGATTTTTTTTATTATTATTTCAAATGAAAAATTAATAATTATTTATAATAATCTTGTGTAGTTTCTCTAAAGTGCTTCAAGTTTTTGTTTATCATTTTGTATTTTAAATGATCATGTTCTTGCCATGGAAATTAATCTTTGGTGATGACAGGGCAAAACATTTATTATTTGTTTTTGATAGTAAAGGTAAATTGTCTGTATTTGCTCTCTAGGTTCATAGTCACTTTCCCCATAAACCGATCATCTTGGTGGGCTGGAATTTGGGGTCATTGATCTCTTGTCATGTAAGTCTCTCTCAACAACAGTCTTCTAATTTCTTGTCTATGGTTGGCTGTAAACTGATGATAGATGTCTATTTGTGCGTCCAGGTTTCCCTTATGGAGTACATGACTGCTGTTGTGTGTTTGGGTTTCCCTCTGCAAACTGTCAGCGGGCCACGAGGGGTAAGAGCAAACAGTCCATCGTTTCTCATTCAGTGTAAACCGCTCTGTCATGATGAGCTTCATGAAATCATTTAGCAGATATTTTTAAAACTGCTGGCTGAAATGTAATGTTTTGTCAGGATGTTGATGATCCGCTGTTGGACATGAAGACTCCTGTGCTGTTTGTGGTTGGTCAGAACGCACTACAGTGCAGTCCTGAGAACATGGAGGAGTTCAGGGAAAAGATTCGAGCTGATAACAGCATGGTAGTTGTCGGAGGGGCAGATGACAACTTGAGGTTTGTGTCTTCAGACATTCACGTGTGTTTCTGACTGGGGAATCCCTCTGTATAGACTAGTTGAAAACACTCGGCTTTGTTTACAGGATCAACTCCACTAAGATGAAGACAGAAGGCCTGACCCAGACCATGGTGGATCGCTGCATTCAAGTCAGTACTTTTCACTTGTGTTCTCCACATCGTGATCATTTAAAGGCAAAGTCAATGAAGCATGATTTAAAGGGATAGTTCGGCCAAAAATGATATTAAACCCATGATTTACTCACCCTCAAGCGTTCGAGATGCATATGTCAATCAGTTTTCAGAAGAACACATGTTTCAGTTATTTTATAAAAAATGTCTTAGATCTTTCAGTGTCTAGTTGTCAAGTTATGGGGTCCACCTCCTTCAAGTCCCAAAAATGTGCATGCATCCTTCACAAAAGTAATCCATCCGGCTCCAGGGGGATAAACGAAGGCCTGTAATCTGTGCTGTTTTGTCGTAAAAATATACATATTTAAAACTTTATAAATGAAAATAACTGGCTTCCGGCAACGGTCGACGCGCGTTCACGGGAGATGGTTGCCGACGTAGGACGTAGCGTAGGAAGAGTTGTGACGAAGAACGTATAACTCAATATCCTCTTCTCTAATATCAAAATCCTCTGACATTTTCTTTTAAATACACATTTTTTAAATCGCAGAAATCCTGAGTGGAGTTTTGTTTTGCTCTGCTCTCTGGCTGCGCTGTCACATTCGTTCTACGTCACGACGCTTCCTACGCTACGTCCTACGTCGGCAACCATCTCCCGTGACCGACCGTCGACCGTTGCCGGACGCCAGTTATTTTCATTTATAAAGTTTTAAATATGTATATTTTTACGACAAAACCGCACGGATTACCCTCAGAAGGCCTTCGTTTATCCCCCTGGAGCCGGATGGATTACTTTTGTGAAGGATGCATGCACATTTTTGGGACTTAAAGGAGGTGGACCCCATAACTTCACATTATAACCACTGAAAGATCTAAGACATTTTCTAAAATAACTGAAAATGTGTTCGTCTGAAAAATGATTAAAAAATGATCTCGAACGGCTTGAGGGTGAGTAAATCATGGGTTTAATATCATTTTTGGCCAAACTATCCCTTTAAAATCACTTCCTTGAGAGGGATTTCTTAAAACATTCAGGGGAGAGACTAAAGTCCCACACAAGACACAGTCTATTTTTAGGGAAAGCTGACCTTAGCTCTGATTAATGCATAAAGCTGTCTTGTGTGACCTCTTTAGTCTTAGCCTTAATCTTTTTTTCCCCCTTTTTTTAGGACGAGATAGTTGATTTTCTGACGGGAGTTTTGACCCGTGCTGAGAGTCATGGTCATGGCTCTGGTGAAACACGAGACTTGGATGCCGAGAAGAAGAAGAAACCCCGCCGTGAGCTCCCCTTTGACCTTGAGAGGTCACGACCCTCTTCACCTGCTGTGAGGGTACCCATCTCCCCATCTGGCTCAGAGGCAAGACAAAAAAATGCTTTAACATGTAGGATATAGAGTGCTGAAATATGAATGCCTGAAATAAGGTCTGTGGTTAACACAAGCTTAAGTTATTTTCAAATTTTATTGAAGTCACGTGACCGTAGTGTAGTTCGTTTATAGCTTACGTTTAGCTTTTTGCTTCTGCCGATTGGCCTCAAAATACATAATCGTTCATTTGTGAAGATTATCTTGTTAGTCGCAGAACTTCTTTTCTGCAATAAGCCAATGAAAAAAAAAATTCTCATGGGAACCAGGGTGATGCTAACTAAAAATACGTCGTCAGTGCAGCACTCTATAGCAGCAGACATAAAAGGTTTATCTGTACATACATAGAAAAATGAAACGCATAATGATATGGCTAAAACCAATCAGAACATGTAGATAATTAAGTTAATTCAAAATCAATATCGTTTCCCCTCCAGGATATGTCCAGTGTCTGCAGCAGTCCTACAGCCAGTCCCAAACCCAAGACCGTCGGGCTTTCTCCAGCTCAGAAATCCAGTCTCATTACTGCCACACAGCTACTGAAGACCCACATGCAGCGCTCAGGAACTGTGCTCACACACAAGCAAGCACAAGGTGTGTATCTTTCCAGGTGCAAGTTCACAGATTCGGCCCCAGAACCCTAAGAGAATTTACATGCAGGATGCTTTTTCACAATTTTGTCTGTTGTTATTAATAGTGCTAAGATTATTTATGCCTTTTGGGAGACGACTGCACGTAACATAACTCGTAACAAAACCAGTAGGGTCATTCCGTGTCAAATCAACAATTTCAGAAACTTCCCCGGCTCAAAGTTTTTATATGGTTAATATTTTTTCTGTAGGAAGACAAACATAAAAAGTGATGAATGCCATAATATTAATATGAATTTTTTTACTTCAGATTGAGATTTGGAGCTAATTTACAGGGGTGTAAAAATGACTTTAGAAAGATGGCAGCATCATAATTTTATTTTTACACAGAGATTGGTAGATCTATTAGTTAAATCTGTTGACTTTAGAAATATTTGTTGCATTATATGCCAACGGTGACAGTTCAAAAAATGGTGTAAAACACTTGTTTTTTGCCTCAAGTTTGCATGCCTGTAACTCGAAGTATTCCAAAAGAAAAGTTTATTAACAATGAGAATCTAGAAAGATATTAAGACATCTTGACTTGAATACTTTTTATTACAGTCATGATAACTTTAGAAAAATAATATTTATGGTACTCATAACAGGTGTGTTTTATGCAATTGACCTGATACATTTCTAGTTTTAACATTGTTTATTCTTTAGATATTCCTAGAAAAAAAGTATCTGCTGTGTGAAAAGTGACCCACATTTGGTTTACAATTGACCAATTTTATTACCAAAGTTTATGAGCCAGAATCTAAAAGGATATTAAGATATATTTAATACTTCTTGAGTTACATGCATCCAAACTTGAGGCAAATTGTTTAGCTTTTTTCCATTTTTGAACGGTCACCGTTAGCATTTAATGAAACCGGTTGCTAAAATAAACAGATTTTACCAATAGACCTACCAATCTCTGTGTAAATATAAAGTAATCATGCTTTATATAAAGTCATTTTTGCACTCCTCTAATTTGGCTCCAAATCTCAGGTGAAAATTTAAATGTTGACCCTCTCCTAAACAGTGGATTACTCATTATTATACATCCATGACATTTACTATTCATCACTTTTTATGTTCGTCTTTTTACAGAAAAAAAATGATCAAAAGCAAGCATTTGAGCCGGGAAACTCTTGAGTTGACACGGAATGACCCAGTAGTTAAAAATGTTCCTCAAGACCCCTGTGTTCTGTTCCATTCTGTTTTTGAAGAGCATGTCTTATGTGTATCTGCATAACTTGAACACTAAATCATGTTTAAGCCTGATGGGCCTCTTTTAACCCTGAGCTGTTCTGCTGATGCCTGTGCATGTTAAATGACAAGTTCTACACAGTTCATCCTCGTTTTGAGGAGAATCCCAGATCCCATCAAGCAGTAATGTTGTGTGTGATTCCTGTCTTTTCTATCCCCTGTGCTTTCCCTCTTCACTCTCTCCATCTTTGTCTTCCGTTCGCTACAGCTCAGTTTGCTGCTTTTATGAAACATAATATGCTGGTGAGGAAAAGCATTCCTCCTGGCAGCCCTTCATGTCTGTTTGGTGAGTATCTCTCCCTCTCTTTTTCCTTCATTCTTTATTGTCTGTCTGCCCCTTTCATGTCTTTCTTTAAAGTTGTCTGTCATGTCTGTATCACATACGTCCCTTTTAATGTTTCACCAGCTTGTGTTGCAAAAGGCAATAACAATAGTTAACGCTTCAAATAATGACTGCTTGCAAATGCATGTTCTTCCTGACTGAATCTATCTTATATCAGTGTGAGAGTGTACAAATGTTTTAATGAGTTTTCCCTAACAGAGTAGGTGCATTGTTTACCTTTTCACACTTCAAAACATTTAAGGTAATATGTGATCAATACATTGCCTAGGCCTAGTTTAATTTTTAATTATTGGCGTCGCTCAAGTTTTTCTGTGCTGAGTAAAGTTGGAAGTGGAACTTGTATTGACAGCTTTGAGATCCCAGATTGCCTTGGTTATATTATTTAATGTAATGTTGCAATTGCTGTTTAATTGAGAATCAAATAAGCATAACAAATATTAATTTTAATGTTAATACATCATTTTAATAGGCCTTTAAAAGCCAAGCTTGCACAAAACATTATCAATATTAGGATGCTTTGACTTATTAAAGAGCCTACAAGGCTTTAAAACTGAACATAATTGCAGGCTGTCAGTCAGTGCAGTTACGTTGTTACGCCAGCAGGGACCATCGTATGAGTGTGTTGTTATTAAGCCATTAACCTAACTAATATGCTTAAATGCTGCTGATTCATTCATGAATGAAACAAGATGTTGAAATTAACTTTGAGCACCACTTTACAAGGCTCAATAGATGAGCGACGTATCACCTGAGTAACGCTGAAGCTGTTTCACGTCTATAGCATTGATTCCCTGCACTGGGCTGCAATTAGATTTAGTTAGATCGAATTTATTGGCTTTTTAATAATAGACTAATAAGCAAAAGAGTTTGCCTCACTACTGAGGATGATGTGTGCGCGTGCGCGTGTTCAGTTGCACTTGCTTGTATGGATTTCTCACCACAAGCTTCTCAGCTGAAATCGCAGCCTTGTTAGTGTTAATATATCATCCATTGATTGTAATTAAACCAGAATCATTTCACGTGAACATTGTTGTTTCCCCATAGCAATGTTCATTTTATAGTATTTTCACACTATAAATACATATTTATTAGTACTTGCCCCTAACCCAGAGTTCAAAAAGCATCTTTCACACAAACCAAACATTAGCCGCATTTCCATTACCCTTCAAATTGCAAATTGAAAATGCGCTCAAACACGTCAATTTCGTAAAAACTCCCATTTATTGTAAAAAGTTTTTACGCTCGCATGAGGTGGTTTTTCAGGCAATTAAAAAAAGAAATGGTTCGCAAAACTGCATTGGAAACAGTTTTTGCGCATTTACAGTCACCTGACTAAAGGCCATTGCCACACTGAGTCCGAAATTTTCGTATGCGTTTTTTCGTATTCGTGATTCGGTGGCTCTGAATTGTCAAAGCACCATTCAAACACCATTCAAACTGCTTGTTACGGATGCGAAAAACGCAGAAAATTGAACCCGTTTCGATTTTTTTTTATGACGGACGAAAGTTTCGGAGGCAGTGTGCAAGCGTGATTGACATAACGTGAGGTCGTATTTATTTTTTAACGTGAAAATTTCGGATGCGAATTTCGGACTCAGTGTGCAATGGCCTTTAGAGGGCGTGGTGTGTTCGGACAGAATACGAGACAGTTGTTTATTAAATTCATAAAAGACAAAATAATCACAGGAATACTGGATTCTAAACCTTAAAGAAATGCCACAATCAAGAGCTTGACGCAGAAATTAGGGAGAAGCACAGAAACTCCTCACATGTGCCGCTCTACAGTATAAGGGTCTTTCCTCTCCATTAATGCTTGGACAACACGACTACGTCTCCTTCCGTTAATAATAATAATGGCCAGTGTGGTGGCTGTGATATATAAACCTACCAACGTCCGTTGCCATGATTTTTTAAATTATTTATCGCGAGAGGAAAAAATTACGTTTTACTCGCATAACATCGGTTAATGGAAACGCCATCATTTCGCAATAGTTTTGTATCGATATTTAGAAAAAATCGCAAAAGTTTTGCGCAAATCTGTAATGGAAACGCGGCTACTGACGTTAAAATGACTTTAGTTACGACTCTTTGCAAAGTCTTAATCTCTACCCAGAGACCTCTGCAGCATTTCATATTAACTAGGGATGCACCGATTGATCGGCTGGTGATCGGAATCGGCCGATTTTCACAGTGATCGGCTGTAATCGGTGACCGGCCGATCACTCTGACCAATGCCGATTTTTAAAACAGTCAAAGAGAAGCGCGCGAGCTTCAAGCAGGAACGTCGCGTGGAGCAGCAGTGAATCGCGGGTTTCGGCGCCGAGACTTTTGTAGCAGCTGCTGTGACGCTGTACTACAAACGCTTCCAGTAATACTCCGGCAGCTGCTGTGACGATGCATTTACGCTGACGCGCCATTCACGGTCGTTCACGCGCCTCTCACGTTTGCCATGTGAAACTGTCGTTCACGCGCCGCTCGTTTACAGTGTGAAACGGTCGTTTAGCCTGGCTGGACATGTGGCAGATGACAGAAGAAACTATCTGGGGACAAACAGAAATGCTTCTGTTCGCGAAGAAAAACCTGCCATTGATGTACAAGTGATTGCAATAGACCTGTGTGTGTGTTAGAAATATATTTATACTACAAGCTATTTATTTTATTTATTTTATATTATTTTATTGCCGATTACCTATTTTTCCCTGTTTTTATACAGAAGTGTGTGCTTGTGTGTGTTAGAAATATATTTATACTACAAGGCTATTTATTTTATTTTTGTAATTTTTATATTATTTTATTGCCATTACCTATTTTCCCTGTTTTTATACAGATGTGTGTGTTAGAAATATATTTATACTACAAGGCTATTGGCTATTTATTTTATTTTTATTTGTTATTTTTTTTTCATAACACACTTCACTTTAATGTGTGTGAATATGTTCTATATTCTATGCAAAATGTTCTATTAAGGAAAACATAGACAAAAAACATTTGTGTGTGTTGTAAAGTGGTTAGAAAAAATAAAATCGGAATCGGCTAAAATCGCTATCGCAGGTCAAACTTGATGAAAAATCGGAAATCGGAATCGGCCTAGAAAATTGAAATCGGTGCGTCTCTAATATTAACTGTATCGGCTCCTTGTGAATCCCTGAGTCTATACCTTGAGACTATAGGAGACTGTTGGAGCTTAACCCTTTAGCATCATGTGTTTCAGTGCCGGTGCCCAGTGAGCAGGTGGAGGGTTTGGACCGAGACGACATGAGGCTCCACCTCAAGAGAAGACAAACTCCCAGTCCCACTCCCAACAAAGCCTCCAAAAGAGCCAAGATCAAAGTGACCATCGTGTCCCATGGGGACGCGTCAGGAAGCACGGGCTCCACTGCTCAGGAAGGTACTGAAAACACAGCCCTCATTCAGCCGCTCATTAAACAATCTGTGCCACTTATTCATGCATTTAGGTAGAAGGAGGAACGTTTAGATTTAAGCCATTTTCAGCCAGATTGATTACTTTAATTTGCTTTGAGTGAGCCTGTTGTTAAGCCATTTCTTTAACTCTTTCCCCTCAAACGTTTAAAAAATAATACTTGCCAGCCACCGCCAGCATTTTTTATCATTCTCACAAAAGTTTCATGGCCCCCAGAATATTTCTTTTGTATGAATGAATATCTGAACATGCCTTGTAGGAAGAAGACATTCTGCTTTAAAAAAAAAACTAAACGTTTATACTCGTTTCATGCATTCTTTATTTGAATGTTGTTAAGTTTCTTAAAGCAACACTTTGAGCAAATTGCATGTGAATGTTCATGTCACTCTGAATCTGAACAAATTCATTAATATTCAAATGAACAAAAATTTGCATTTTTTCAACTTTATATTCAATTCAATTCAATTCAAGTTTATTTGTATAGCGCTTTTCACAATACATATTGTTTCAAAGCAGCTTTACAGAAAATGCATTTCAAAAATATACACACAAAATACAGTTAGTTAATCATAAAATTTATGGCATAACATATCGCCGACGTTGGGTCGTCTCTTCATAGGCGTCGAGTCGTCTCATCACAGGCGGTTGGGGCATCTGAAGTCTCCATGAGAGGCTGGATACATAACTGGAGCTGACGAACTCTATTTGAGTTATCTCGGGACAGGCGTCCCGAGATAACAACAAAAAAGGCAGATGGGAAATAATTAGCAGAGCTGCTGTTCATAATATGAATGCATTTGATCTGATTTAACTGTAGTATAAAAGGTATGAGATGCATCATGTGAATGCTTGGCTAAAGAGATGCGTCTTTAATCTAGTTTTAAACTGGGAGAGCGAGTCTGAGCCTCGGACAGTATCAGGAAGGCTATTCAGAGTTTAGGAGCTAGATGTGAAAACGCCCTCCCTCCTTTAGTGACTTAGTTATCCTAGGTACGACCAGAAGCCTCGAATTTAGCGATCTTAAAGAGCGCGATGGATTATATGGCGATAGAAGATCTCTTAAATACACAGGAGCTAAACCATTTAGGGCTTTATAGGTCAGTAACAACACTTTGTAATTGATACGGAACTTAATAGGTAACCCAGTGTAGAGATGATAAAATTGGTGTTATATGATCATATTTTCTTGACCTAGTAAGAACTCTAGCAGCTGCATTTTGGACTAACTGTAGCTTGTTTACGGAGGATGCAGGACAACCAGCTAATAAAGCATTACAGTAATCTAGTCTCGAGGTCATGAATGCATGAACTAACTTTTCTGCATCAGAAACTGATAGCATATTACGTAGCTTAGCAATGTTTCTAAGGTGGAAAAAGGCTGTTCTTGTGACATTTGAAATATGATTTTCAAAAGACAAGTTGCGGTCTAGTATAACACCCAGGTCTTTTACTGTAGGAGTAAAGTAACAGGACGTCCATCTAGATTAAGGTTGTATTGTAGAGGTTTTGTGGCAGTTTTTAGGACCAATCAGTAATACCTCCGTTTTATCTGAATTTAATAGAAGAAAATTACACGTTATATGGCTTTTAATCTTTGAAAAAACAAGTTTTACTTCTATTCTTGTGTGATGAGATTGCAACCTTGCTAATGGTTAGCTTTAGATCTGTGTTTTTGTGACATTTGCATGATTTATGCAATATCATGTTGTATCAGATCAGATAATGTCCCCACACTTGCATAACTTTATTACACTGCATTTGGACTATATTTGGTAAGTTTCCACTTATACATAGAACCTTGTTTTTGTCAAAGCATTTTGTCTTGCATTAAATATCTATTGTTTCTGATTCTTCTTCGCCTGTGTTTTGATCCAGAGATTCAGTTCTCTTACAGAAGATGCCTATTAGCGCCTTCTACCGTATAACAGTGAAAACACGGAAAGCTGGAAACTGGTCAACGAGGAAAGAGTTAATCATTGATGCTTGTATAAGCTATGTTTAGATATCAGATCCACGCAACTTGCAACATGCTAAAACAGTAACTTGTCTTAGTGTGTCATGTTGAATAAAGCACTATCATTAGCCTATTAGTGGGGCTGGTTGATGCAGTGACAAACTACCGTTTAAAAGTTTGGGGTTGGGGAGATTTTCTTTGTTTTTAAATAAAATATGTTATGCTCACTAAGGCCCCGATCAGGCCTGACGTGTTTTTTCAGGTTCGAAACCGCGAGGCGCACAGCACTGGCCAAAAAAAGGCGTTTTTTAATGAAACATAAACACATCATACGCTTTTTCCGCTCGGAGTTTGATTTTTTTTTTGGGGGGGGGGGGGGGCGCATAAACAGCGCGCAGAATGCTCAATGCTAGGGAAAACAATTGAAAAAAGGTGCCTCTCACTGCACTAAACGCTTCAGGTGGGATTGGGGCCTAAGGCTGCATTCATTTGATATCAAATTCAGTCAAAACAGTCATTTTGAAAAATTTTAATAATTTTCAATAAATGCATATTTAAATTTAATTTGGTACCGTGATCAAAGCTTTCCCCCCAGGATTCTGGAAAGGAATAGAAAATTCAAAAGAACAACATTTATTTGAAAGTCTTTTGCAACGTGTCTTTACTGTCACTTTTGATAAATTTAAAGGGGTCATGACATGAGAAACCAAATTTGCCTTGATCTTTTGGTATATAAAGAGCCGTCTTTGTACCATTAAAACGTCCCTGCAAGTTTCATAGCTTAAGACGTCCTCCCCATTATAAACGAATCATTTATTTAATCAAGCTCTAAATACAGCTCGTTCTGGATCCATGGTAAGAAGTGACGTCACGGTACGAAGTGACGTACCAGCGTTTGCATATGGACCGCCTCCAGCGCAAGACAGCTACGCTTAAAGCGCAAGACAACTACGCTCACTTCGTATCGTTGTCGCGCCCGCGCGCCTCACAAGTGTTCAGTCGACGGACAGCGAGTGGGTCTGTGTACAGGGAGATTACGATGCCGCAGATGTGCTGTTCCTGGCTGTGGACAAACAACATCTTTGAATACGCTGCGAAAGATCCAGTCGTCAGGGAAAAATGGATGCACTTTATTTTTTGCGGACGTCTCAGTCACGGCAGTGTTAGTTTAAGCGTTTGTTCTATACATTTGAAGGATGACTGTTTTGAGAACAGGACTGTTTTGAGCTTTGCCAGAAAACTGTTGCTCAAAGATAAGTCCGTGCCGTCTATTCTGGGCTCAACAACGACGACGCAAACTGTAAGTAATGTATTTAAAACTTTAAAACTACTTTTTAAATACGCTGAAAGATCCAGTCGTCAGGGAAAAATGGATGCACTTTATTTTTTGCGGACGTCCCAGTCACGGCAGTGTTCTATACATTTGAAGGATGACTGTTTTGAGGAAAAAAATCCCAATATGATGCTTGGCTTTGCCAGAAAACGGTTTGCTCAAGATAAGGTCCGTGCCGAGTCTGGGCTCAATAACGACGACGCAAACTTACTTTTTACCATGGCTAATATAAACCACATTTGTTAAGAGAATCTTGAAAATATGTCGCCTTTCTAGTAGGCCTACATGTGATAGAAAATTAAAAATGTTGCCTTTATCAATGCTGCATCTTCAAAGATGGCCTGTCTGTGCATGCATTTTTTGTCCGTGGTACACCCTATCATTTCATTGGAATTAGTTAAATAATGTTAAACTGTTAGCAAATGAAGCTATAGGATAATTATGCAACAATAATCCGTTTTCAAGTGTCTCGGGTTAATTTTTTTTATTAATTCAAAATAGTTTCACTTTCCATGTGGACACGGGCTGATCCAGTCTTCGTTGTTGTGGTGATGGTTCATTTTCCTCTGATTCCTCATCTTGATTCCGGCTCAAACATAATAAGGTTTTTATCATTGCAAGAGCCATCGCTTCGCATGCATCACCCGCTATAAACAGTTGCGCCGAATCCGCAAATGTTCTGGCTGGGGGCGTTAACGTCAGATGCATAGCCAATCATAACAGTGGGCGTTAACACTGAACTCTTAAAGGGGAAACACCCCCAAAACAGACTGTTTGAATCAGAGGATGAGAAACAGGGTGGGAAAAGGTCATAAATCACTACATTTTAAAAAGTTTTTGGTAAAAAAAACTATAGTAATACTATAATTGCACCTAAGGGAACATAATAATAAAATAAAAAAAACCATGTCATGACCCCTTTAATGCATCCTTGCTGAATTAAGCTATTCATTTTTCAAAAACAACTTACTGACCCCATAGTTTTGAATGCAAGTGTACTTCTCCAGTAAAGCCATTGTATAATTAAATCTTGTAATAGCCTACATAATCCCACGTACGATTTGAAAAAGGTGTCTCAGACTGTTTACGGTTGTATTCCTGTTTTTCTGTGCAGTGGGTTTGTCAGGAAAGCCCCTCGGACTCACAGTGGGCCAGACGGTATCCGGGCCAAAGAGCTGTCTGAGCTTCTCAGTGCACAAAGGTACCTTTATCTAACACACCAGATCAATTGTACAGAAGAGAAAAAAAGCCTCTCAAGACCTGTTCGTACAAATACGACTGTTCAAAATGGACATTCTGCAAATTTTTCACACCAAATACATGAGTTCAGAGAAGAGAGCCGCTTCCAGATTCTTCCTCTGCGGTTCAATGTCCGCTTAGCAAGACAGTGTTGTTCACGAGCACCACCAAGTCATCATTTTATGTCGAAGCAGTGGCTCCGGCGGGCATGTGACCAAAAGCGTGAATCTTTCTGGATAGCCAGCTTTATTCGCAGTGTAATTGAAAAGAGATTAGAACCACAAAACAAATGTTGCATGATGGCATTTGAATGTTCATGTCATTCTGAACAAATGCATTAATAGGCATTCATTCAAATGAACCAAATTTTAGCACTTCATTTTTTTCTTTTTTTTGTTGTTGCATTTTTTTTACTTTATATGGACAGGCCTTTAATCTTTAAGAAATAAGTTCTACTTCTATTTTTGTGTAATAAGATTGCAACCGTGCCCAATGGTATTTCTGTGACTTTGCATGATTTCTGCATATCATGTATCAGATCAGATAATGGCCCCACACTTGCATAACTTCATTACACTGCATTTGGACTATATTTTGTACGTTTCCACTTTCCAACCTTGTAAACTTGTGGAAAATTAAAAAATGCTAGAATGTGGTTGGTTTAATTTTTTTCTTTTCTTGTCAGTTCATGTCAGCATCGGTGTTTATGGTGGCTTGATTCTGGTCTGGTATCCTCTGCTCTTTTAGGTCAGGAGGTTTGGCAGATGTGTCCTGGAGTTTTGGGTTCCAATGAGGGGTCATTTCACAGCCTTCATGCGAGCGTGATGTCGGGTTCTTCCTCTCCTGTCCAGGCTCAGGCCCCCGCCAGTGCCCAAGGTACCACGACCTTCCAACTCTGCCAACAGAGGCTGCATTCACACTTGGCATTAAAGGGATAGTTCACTTTGAAATTAAATTTTGGTATGTTTTAGCTTACCTGAAGTGCAGATGTAGGTGTCTTTGTCTCCGCAGTAGTTTCAATTTGATATTTTTAGGTCAAACCGTTCTTGTCTGTCAGTCATATAATGCAGGTATATAGGCACTGTATCCAATAGCATGCCAGAGAAAAGTCCAAATAAAAAAATTCCCCATCGTAAGTGCACATTGATGGCCTAAGCTCGCGCGAACTCATCCGGGAGTGTTGAGTTTTCACTTATTCCCAATTTGTAAGCCTTCTATCTGGACACACTACTCGCTTGTCGCTTCATTGTTCAGGTCAATCAAAGGCAATACGTTGAGCCGTACAGCCAATCACACGCGTTTCTGCTGAGTTTTAAAAATGCAACGTCCAATCGAAGGCGGTTAGATTAGTTTCCGGGAAGAAATCCGGTGTAAACAGATCAGTTGGACGTGGTTGTGTAAAAGAGATAAAATCGATATAACTACTGTTGGTTTTCTCACACTAACCGCTTGTTTCGTGTCTTAGGCATCAATGTGCACTTACGATGGGGAATTTTTTAATTGGGAAGTTTCTCTGCATGCTTTTGGAGACATTACCTATATACCTGCATTATATGACTGACAGACAAGAACGGTTTGACCTAAAAATATCAAAATTGAAACTACTGCTAAGACAAAGACACCTACATCTTGGATGCACTTCAGGTAAGCTAAAACATACCAACATTTAATTTCAAAGTGAACTATCCCTTTAACATGCGATCACTGTGACCCGATGAAGCAGATTGGATCATCAGCCAATCAGGGCACCGTGTGTTTACACTTGGCTACATCAAGTGGCTTGTCTACCTGGATAACTTATGTGTGTTGCGTTTCCCAAAAGCATCGTAAGACTTTTGGGAAACGCAGCCCAGATCTGTAATGGAAAAATGACCCCTGTGCAAAGTTCAGTGTGTATGTGGACAACATCCGGATACAGGTCGCATGTTAATGCTAAGTGTAAATGACCCACAGTCATCTGCAAGCTCTTTGTTTCATAATTTTTTTTTGTTAATTTTGTAAATGAAAACTGACCAAAAAATGTTTTGATTACCTTTTTTTCCAAGACTAAGACGAGACAACATCAACATTATTGAGCACTGACTGTGACTATATCAACATGCGATATTGTTGACCAAAAAGGTGACACTAAAATGCAGTTTAAAAAATCCAAATCCAAAATCTCTATATTCAACCAAAATAGGGGAGAAGAAATATTATAGACAGATGTGGGGTTGCCAGATGTCAAGAGTTTAAATCCCACAAGCAGAGCGTTTCTCTTAAAAGGGTACATTTTCTGTCATCTTTTTACTTGATGTTCACAACCTGGCAACAATGTGCACAATCTGCATCAGATGAATACAGATTTTTTTTTTTTTACAAATCTAGTGAATGTATCTATGTATGCTATGCTGTATATTATGTGCACTATATTTTATGTGGTTAAAATATAAACATTCTAAATATATTATTATCCATTATCGATTGCCACTAACACTAAATGTAATAAAATCAGAGTCAGTATCGTGTTTTGGTGATTTCTCTAGTTATTTATTTTGCTCTGCTGATGAAAAAAGTGAATCTGCATTGTTTAAAATAATAGTATTCTTTATTTTGATCTGCTGTCTAATAAAAGTTAAACACAAAAATAATGGTAGCTTATACAACTGCACTCGTTTCTGAATATTTAATAATTTAAACTGTCTAACAAATAAAAAAATTACAAACATAACATTTGTAAATGAAATAATTGTATAAAATGATATAATTGTATTATAGCACTGTAGTATTTGGCATTCGGTACCACTTAATAAAAGCAGAGCACCACCGCTATTGACGTATTTGAACGCCTGTGCAACGGATTTTTTCTGTTATTTATTTACTTTTTTCAACTGATCTCCACACTGCTTTAGAGCGTGATGGATCCTGAATGGATGTATGTCTGATTCCAACAACATTGTTTCTCTGTGCCGTTATTGTTATAGTTGCGGTGTGGATTCTGCCATTCTAGAACGGTTTTTTGAAACTAAGACTTTATCATTCTTGTTATAGTTATCGTCCTTTGTGTGAGCTGAGAAAAGTAACTCTAGTTTGAATCCTTTCTGACTGCGTGTGTGTGTGTGTTAGGTCCTCTGCCAGTAGTCTGCTTCAGGGCCTCAGCCTCAGTCTCCAGGAGATCAACACCAAATCCCCAGGCGTTCCCTCCACCACACAGGTCACACAGCATGTGCTTCTTAAACGCACGTCTTTGTCTAAAATCACCATGTTTTTGCATCCTTTATAATACACATGCTTGTATGATTCCATCTTGTGTTGTTCAGGT